>WBMW01004501.1:74959-103265 GCA_013396635.1 Penelope pileata | reverse complement strand
AAGCTCCATAATCAAATTGTCAACAAAAGCTCCATAAATCTCAAGCTCAAAAATCAAATTGTCCAAAAGCTCCATAATCAAATTGTCAATATTCAATTGATGAATATTTTGCTATGGGGATATGTGTAGTTTTACGAGCCACAGGCATATTCCAGTAAAATGATCTAAGTCCTCAACATGAGCAGTCTTTATACCCTGCTGAAGTGTGCCTTGCCAAATCACAGGCGAGCTGAGCTGAGAAGAGCCCAGCTTTGGTTAGAGAACACTAAGTAACTCCTGGTGAGAAGAGCTCTGTGCCTGAACATAAACTCTGTCTGGAGATAGCAAAGCCATGTGTGAAAGGAGGGGAAGCAGGGTAGGTTTATGGGCATTAAATTACCTGTGATATCTCTAGCATTTGCTTACTAACTACACTGATATTTCAGTTAAACTAGATTTTCAGACTAGGATTCACTGTTAATGCTGATAACAATAATTAGTTCATAATATATGTCTACATTGCTTTCTGTGAAAGGATAAAGGATAGAAATGCAACATCCAAGGGAGAAAATAACAATCAGAAGAAAATCTCATATAGCAGTTGTAATGACATTCAACAGTAAACTCTGAGTTAAAGTTGCCACAACAGCTGCAACTCAATTTTATTGCAGTTGGTACTGAATTCCCCAAATAGGGATGTGAAGTATGGGCCTCAATACATCTATGCCATAGAATTCAAGCAAAGCAGTATGTGTTAGGTAATTTCATGATATTAATAATCTCCATTTATTTATTACCTAGCGTTGCCTACCATTTTCTACTAGTGAAAGTTTGTAGCACAAAGTTCAGCCTTTCATTATCTGTAAAAGAAGATAATGCCAAGCGTTTTATTTAGAGAGAAGAATTAGCAGTGGCAATGCTTTTGCCCACGTTCCCCTTCAGCTTTGAATTTATAAGGTGCTCAACATAGGCAAACCCCTTTGAAGAAACAGCACTGTGGCTAATGTTATATCTGTAACACAATGTATAGATTAATGTACTGGCAACTACTGTATAGTACAGTTATCTGGTAACAGATCCCTCATAATTTTAGGTCTTGTCAGTAGATTAGTGGGATTTCAGAACTACCTTCTAGAAGGCCAAAAATACATATTTTTTTTAAAAACCAAATTTTTATATCTCTATTCATAAGATTATATGGCACAATTAATTTATATAAGAACCTAAGAAGTCCTGTTTTATCCCATGGCCTATGTTACTATGTACAGCATGCTGTTGGATAGCCAGCTGTTAGCTGGTTGCCTGTTTGCTTGATTCCAAAAACACTTTGGAAACTATTAATCACAAACTGAAGGAAACAGACAACATAATTAAAGGCTGAAAATGAAGATAGCATCTCTGTCTCTGCGGAAAGGTGAAGCTGTCAAGGGGAAATGGACTTCCTGAGCTTCATACCTGCAGGTTCTTGGTCTTAATAGAGAAAGAAGAATAACCATCAGTGAACAAAAACAAAATGATTGTGAAAAAATTCAGCTCCATAACCTACACTGAAGACAAATTACACTCTTCCACCTTAGTCACTTTGTATCCTGAAGATAATTTGAGAAGGGGAAAGCTGCCAAATTGTGACAACAGACCTAATAAATGGAATACATCTGTCACTGCTTTTGTCAGTTTCCAATCTTCTCTGACAATGCGTTTAGGTACTGTATTAGGGGCAAAATGAGTCTCGTGGAACATCAATTCCATTTAAATGAACGCAGAAAACTGCACCTACAGAAACTCCTTGTGTTGCCTGGAGCGTGTCTGCAGCATTTTCAAGAAAGCTTCTTGCATTTGTCAGGAGTTCAGAATTGTTAACACCTGAAATAGTCTTTCTTTAAACTCCAAACCAAACCTCTTCCAACAGGTATCTTGAAATACTGGGTATGAATCAAAAGCAAGGAAGTTCTCCTTCTCTTAATTTCAATTAAGCACAGTATTAGAACAACACAATAGGTTCAGATACAATCAAATAATTTCCATTAAATTTTGCATTACTGTAGGACACTGAGCTAGTATAACACAGTGTAATACTCCACACATCAGTAGAATTGTGTTGCCTTTTTCTCTTTTACTAGAACTGATGCAGTGATGGACTGTGGGGCTGAGATGAGGAATGCTGAACAGAATAACTATGTTCTAGTTAGCTTAAAAATTATTTGAGACAAGAAGTGCAATATACTTAATGTCCATGGAGCTAAGGAAGAGCTTTTCAGTCACTGTCTACACATGACTGCAGAAGTCCCAACCAAACCTTGTTGGTTTTTTTTGGTTTCATTAGTTGTTTTTGGCTTTTTGTTTTCTTAATTTTTTTTTTAATAGAACAACAGCTAGAGGGTTTGTAGTTGTTTAATAAGCATGAGCAACCATGAAAAAAAGGAAAAAGACGTAAAAGAGTAGGTGATAGTTCTTCAGGTTTATTTCTTTGTTTTCTGATTTATATGGCTTTGACCTTCCAAGCTACAACACATTTGGTATCATAAATTGTTTTCCAACTTGTCTGAGTCCTGAAATATTGCCTGAGAAAGCCATCTGAAACAGAACAATAAATAATTCCTATGAATGGAAATATTCTTTTCCAATACTTATGCTACATACAAGCATTTGTTGTGGGCTTCCTCAACTGCTCAGTACCATGGAATTACTGCGGAGCAATTTGTTTCAGCAGACTTAATGTAAAATTGTGTGCTACAATACCAGAGCCTGCAAATTCAGCTTTTTTCTCTCAAGATTGATACGCTTATATCTTTCCTTCCAAAAATGCAATATCTTTATATTAAAGAATCAATGTGAATCACATCAGAGTCCAGTATTGCCCTCTTGTTTATAAGTAGAAATCTACTATATTTTATATGAAGCTAAGACAATTGCTATTGTAATTATATATTCAGATCAAGAATAAGAACACAGGTGTATGCTTCCAAGCAATATTATTTCTTCCAACACCATTATTTCTGGATAGTCCAAACTGTAGTTAATTGAAATATTGCCGTTCTTGCTTCAAGTATTTTATCAGGAGGCTGTACATGACTGTTATTAAAAAATAAGCTGAACAACTTTTGCCTTCAAAAAATAAAATGACAAGTTCCCCCCTAAACATGTGGAAATCCATAGTAGGAAGATGTATTTTTAGTGACTGAATTACCATTTCTAAAATGAAGGCTTGTCTCGCTGCACAAGGGCAAAGGTATTCATTGCTGGAGGCAGAAGAAAGCAGTAGCCTGATGGATGTTTTCTTTTATACACAATTCCAAACTTTAAGTACAAATACCTAAATGTATCAGAACAGCAGATTCTGTCACAACTTATCAGGCTTTTTTCTGCTATAATCCATGTGTGATTTCAAATGAAAATAACAAAAATTGCTGCATTCAGGAAAAAGAAATATAATTAGTTTTAGTCAGAAAAAAAAATCCAGTTAGTTTTAGTGATTGAGCAGTGAGAAAAACAGAACTAAAGCAAATTATATTCAGGGAAGTTTTGGTCTTTGTCTTGTACCTGATGTTTGTTTTATACAGTCTGATAATTGATAATAAAAGAACATCTCCTCACCTACTACAGAATGGAGTAGCTCAAATAGCTGTAGGTTCATGTTTCCTACAGGCTTATGATCTTCTGCCTTAAGTCACAGGTCTACATCACAGAAAGCTGGCTTTGCAAATAAGCTTTTAGTTTGTTTGTTTCCAGTGTGTTTGTTTACATTTTTATTTCCTGATTATTACCTTCTCTCTAGAATATGAGAGAATTTAAC
This sequence comes from Penelope pileata, assembly GCA_013396635.1. Taxonomy (NCBI): domain Eukaryota; kingdom Metazoa; phylum Chordata; class Aves; order Galliformes; family Cracidae; genus Penelope; species Penelope pileata. The sequence goes on along the minus strand of WBMW01004501.1, from coordinate 99,493 downwards.
TGATTAAAAAGTTTTTGTTTTTTTTTCCTTCCCCCCTGCATCCGTGTTTAACACAGTCCATATGAATGCAACCACATGGGGCTCAATCTATTGCCATGCACAGCCCCCTGTGAAATGGAAGCAAACTTCACACCTCCATGGCAGCACATCTTCAAATACATATGTTTCCTTCATGAATCTGTTTCTTGGGGGAACTATGGAATGTTATTAATGTAATGGTGTTGGGTAAAATGCCACACTAGGCTTCTCTATCTATATGATTTGATCTTTTACTAAACTATCATCCTAATTGCTTACTTTATTAATCTTCTAAATTTTGCTCAGCTGTGCAGAGATTTACTGATTTCCATTACTGAAACAGCTAATTTCCATTTATGAATTAAAATTGATAGAAGCCCAGATGTCTCTCTTCAAAATGTTGCCATCAGCTTTCAAGTCACTGTTCTTTGGTATATGTTAATGTTTATTTTTCTTGGACAAATACGGGTGGCCAATGGGTAGTTCATAGAATAAAGAATCAAAGACTGAAGTTAGCAGAGATGCAATGTAGTAAAATGTTGGAGTCTGGAATGCTAATTACTTTGTAGTTCAGCACTAGATATTCTGTATTTACTTGCTTTTTTTAATCTAACAGTCTTTATATAATGTATGTGTTATCTTTCATGAATAGAAGCCTTTGAACAGAAAAATACTCTTTAATTATTTGAAATGTGCTAAAGCCAAACATTATGTCTAATTTTGGCATAATATAAATTCAACATCATCTCTCTCCCACTTGCTAATCATCCTTCATTTCTCTCCCATCTGATAATCAAAGATAGACAAAAGGTCTAGTCCCTTCCCACAAATCTCTTCAACTGTGTTGCTTCTTGGTATGATATTTCTTTAAATTACAGTGATGTATGATAGGAGAATGTGTTGTAAAATGAGAAAACTTTGCTCGAGTGTTATGTTACCATTGAAAAAATATTCACTGGAAACCATGAAATTGCTTTTAAAGCAAGTTGCTTTTGCCAAATTGATTTCATTGTCTGTCTTGCTGAAAGAAAAATTATCATCACAATTACAAATTAAAACAAACTAAAATATTTGCTCACTATAAATGATGCTGGATCTTTGTAAGTTTTGAGAAAGATTATTCTTATAATTTTTCTGAATAGACGTGATGCTTTGTGTCATTGCTTTTTTTTTTTTTTTTCCTTTTTAAACACATGGAGTACACAGATGTTAAAGCAGAATCAACTACTTAGGTTGGAAGTCAAAGAAGTAGCTAGGTCCCTGGATTGCCTGTGTGACTGGCAACTTCAGCTAAACAGACATATATAAGAGATATTTAAGGCTCAGTCCTCAGGAATTTCAATTTGATATCTAAATACTCTTCACAATTTTCCCTTAATCTTACAGCTTTATGTCCATTAGAGTAGAAAAGCATCATAGGAGCCATCTTAAGAATATTTTGAGTTAAATACAGTAAAGATCAATAGAAGCTTAAGGATCCTTCTTTAACACACAAGAATTTTACTCTAGTCCCTGACTGTGGTTTGGAGATTGTAAATCTATGCATCTTAGAATCCTTGGGGTACAGAATGCCTGAAAAATATGACAAAAGTTTTGCTTGACAAAAATTTTGAAGGGTGCCTTGAAGTTCTGACGATATTTTATGCTTGTGAAAGTTATTAGCAAGAACTGAAAATTTTGAATTTCTCTTCAGCCTATAATCATCATTATTTCAGTGACACTTTTCTTGTATAATTCAGAAGGAGAAAACCTGCTTTGTTTTTTTCCCTCTATCCCCATAATTTAGGTAAGACTCTAAAATAAAATTTCTCTAGCAATGCAAAAGACCAGCTGTCAACGAAAGATGTAGACAATTTTATCACTTTAGTAAGATTCTGTTCATGCCTACAACCATGATACGCTACTATAATTAAAAGAGAACTACAATGGAGGATTAATAAAAGAAATGCCATCTGCCAGTGTTTTTATTTAAAAAGACCTCGTATTAATGTAGCTGGATGGGCCAGAATGATTTGAAGGAAAAAAAGCATTGCAGTGGTGCAACAGCACCATCAATGAAGTAGCAAAAAGCTACACATTCAGCCTGGCCTAGGATGAGAATGTCAACAAATAGACTGTAAAGTATTTTCTGTTGAGATTCAGGCAAAGCACTAACTTTTCTGGAAAGATAGAATCACTGGGAAGACACAGGAGAGTAATTTAGTCTGTTTTCAAGACTTTGCTTCTTATACGTGAACATCAAACAGAGAAGCCAGTCAAGCGTGATTCAGGCTTAGGGAAACAAAGGAGACTGACATGCAAGTCCATTTGGCGGGCCAGGGTCCTGCCATCAGAGCTGTGCTCACAGCCAAAGACATACTTCTACAAATTCAAGCTTTTATAGCATCTCATAACAGCTGTGGTGCAGTTTTTGTAAACTGAGACTCCTCAACATCCCAAGAGAATGGAATTTTTTTTAATAGGGTGTTGTCAGAGATGTTTTTCTGTTTGTAAATGAAAGTGGCACCAAGAACTCATTGTAGCAGCATAACACAGCCTGGGAACAAAACAGTAATTCTCTGAGAATTCAAAACCAAGCATGGGAAGAGAAGATCTACAGGAGATGTAGACAGTCAAATTTATAAGTAAGTTCATATGACTTAGTTTATACTAGATGAAGTGTAAACTAATAATACAGAGGTGTTAGGATAGGAAGGTGTTCTCATTTAACCTGGTAAGCAGCTGAACATGATGTAACTATTTGCTCATTTTCTCCCTGAGTAGGGTAAAAGACAAAATTGAAAAGAAAATAGAACTCCTAAATTCAAATAAAAAATATTTACTAAGACAGAAAACAAAAATAGAAACAAATACGCAGCGATAACATATATAAAAGCTTCTCAGCAACAACAGAACTACCCAATAGCTGCTAAGAACAGGATATCTCACTAACCAACACCCAGCAACCTCCAAAAAGCAACCACCCCCCAGCTGGCTCCCCACGGCTTTATACTCTTCCACATCGTCTCATGTGGTACGGAATAACCCTTTGCCTAATTCTGGTCAGCTGTGCTGGCTCTGCCCCACCCCCTGCTGCTTCCGTAAACGCAGTGGCTCTTTCCAGACATCTTGGTTTTAGATGCATTTCTATCAGCTAACAACATTGTTTTGGCTGTAAACCAGGATAGAAGGTACAAGTTTTGTCCCTTCATATTTATTTAAGTTTATCATAGGATTTTTACATTCCTCTTAATCGGTCTATGAATATGTATATTTATATATGCACCCTAAAGTGTTTTGTTACATTTAGGGTTATTGTGGTGCTTTGGGAATAAGGAACTCCACAGAGATCTGCAGATTTCTGTCAGAAAGGAGCACAGACCAGGTGACTCTGGGTTTGCTGAAAGTATGACAGCTAGTGGTCCAGTTTCATATTTGCAATAATCTACAAGTACTCCTCTTCAGAAATAAAAGCATTCAGATCTGTTTGTGTATCTCAATGTACTTTTAAGCCTTGATTAGATGAAAGAAACCTTGTTTTTGCTTTTCCCTATGGAAGTTGTATATTCAATTAAGATTGCCTAGCAAACAAAGAGAAAATTACAGGGTGGCATACTGATGTTCAAACAAACATCTTCAGAAAGAAGAAAAAAGTAAGAAAGATCATCTTTTCTCTGTTAATACTAAAATAATGACTGAGACTAGGTTACAAAAAAAACCCTTGAAATGCAGAGTGCTAAAAGAGGTTTCCCGAGGAGACTACAGGTTCTATCGTGGAAGCTTCTATGAAATTCAACTCAAGCATCTGTTACAGATGATGAAATTGAACTTGATCCTGTCAGCAGGAAAAAGTACAGATTAATATGGAGACCCTGTACACAAAAGCTTTGCATAATTATTACACTAACATCACCAAATTTCATGTTTATTTATTGACCTGTGGCAGCATATCTAATGGTGATAGGAGATATTTTGTAGCCTGGCTATTGGGTACTGGAAGATGAGGGCTTTTGCTGAAAAAAATAAGTCCTTGCTGAGGCTGCTGGATCCACGTTTGTAATCTGTTTCTCAAAGCGGTTTCTATGCAATAAACTACCAAACTGTCTTGGTGTTTTTAGTTTGGGGAATTGTTTCTGTAAAAGCACATTTGTCTATAACAAGGATGTGAAACAATAGTAGGCCTGAAACTGCTCAGCTTTGAGGTAGTCTTGCAAACCTATCAGCTTCTAGATTAAGCAAACTTTTCTGTTTGTTGAGTAGCTGGATACAAGTTGTCTAACATTCATCTATCTGTCCTCAGTTCATGGAAATACACTGTACATACTGGGGTTATAAAGCAGGAGAAGCTCTGAGCCTGCAGCCATGGTGTGGACTTTCTAGTTCAAAACCATAAGCCAGAAACTGTGCTGTGTAATACATTCCCTGGCACAAGCACAGTTCCATAAGGACTCTTGCTTTGTGACTTCATACACTTGACATTACCTCAGGTACTGGCTCAGCAACAGAAGAGACTGTAGGGAGACCAAACATGCAGGTTGTGCATCTTAGCCTGCCAAGAGTTACAGATGTGATGGATCTTACTTCCATGTTCACATTCTAATTGAAATTTCTAGCCTGTTCTGTTACTGTGAACTGAAATCAACACTTGCATAAGGTCAAACATTTAAAACTTGGCAGGGAAAAGACTTTAATTTCCAAACTTTTCAAGAACTCCTCATTCTGTGTCTTTCATCGGTTTGCATTTACTTCACCTTTTCTGGTGATATTTCTTAATGTATCTTTTACTACCACGTTTACTTCATAGAATCATAGAATGGTTCAGGTTGGAAGGGACCTTAGAGATCATCTCGTTCCAATTCCCCTGCCATGCACAAGGACACCTCCCACTAGATCAGGTTGCCCAAAGCCTCATCCAGCCTGGCTTTTTACTTCTACTTAGCTATTACCTTTGGGATGGACTTTTTTCCCCTAAGGCTAAGCAAAGAAGCAAAGGCTTCATGGTATGGAACACATAAGAAAATAAGCACTAACACTTTTTTATTTTCAGAAATCCAGACAAACAGTGGAAACTGTTTTGAAAAATATTTTGGCATTGAAAAATAAGGCTTTACCCTAAAAAGACTTGACTTACACAAGGAAGTAATTTTAAAACCAACTGTAGAGTACTGTATGAGACTGTGGTGGAGACAAAGCTGTGGAAATTACCAGTATTGTGTTCTCTATGCTGAATTGAATCAGATTTCTAAAATATTATGTGCCTTGATTTCCTTGCTGATTAAAACAACTAACTTTGACTATTGCCAGATTTATTCTGCCTTGGTTAGACAACTAACTTAAAAAAGCTTCTAGTTCTTCATTATTGACATTAGGAGAATTGTAGCGAGGTACTGATCATGAAAATGACCTTGAGATACTACAAAAATGCTATTTCAAATTGCATCAAAAGATAGTATTTTCCATGTTCCCGAGATTTCTCAGAATTATATACTCAAGATGTCAAAGTACTCACTATGTATAGTTTTCAACATACATAGATGAACTCAGAGAAGCAAATGGAAAGAAAATCCATATAATAACTGGACTCTCTTTCTTGAGTTACTAGAAGTTCCAAATTATTCAGTATTCCTGAGTTCAACTTTTATTCTTTGTTTCTAGGTCTGTTATCGTATGTCTGAAACAGTATCATAGTTTCTAGTAAAAATCCATGAGAAAAGACGTTACCCATCTGGAAATAAGAAACATCTTTTTTCCCCATGTGTAACAGAAAAAGTCCCAAAACTCTTAGGACTACACCATTTGTTTCACCTGGATCTAGGGTCTCAGCTCCTTCCTTGTGCTGCTGTTTCCCCCAACTGCTTTCTGATCTTCTGTCTCAGGCTACTTTCTGTTTTGCCTGCCTGACCCTTATCTAAGCCTGGGGCAACCCTGCCCCAGGTCCACCCCTTGCAGTCACAGGTGCAAGTGATCTACCAGTATTCCCTGGGCCAGCCATGCCCCTCCACCATGTGCTCAGTCATCAGTTCATGCTGTAATCAACTGTTTCCCTACACCAAGCAAAGGACAATGAATTTGACTACATAGAAGTAACAAGAATGAGGAGATCTATGAACAGTGATCAAGCAGTTAATTTGTTGCTGTCTATTATGGTATCATAGGGGTTGGAGGAGACTTCTGGGGATCATTGAGTCCAACTTCCCACTAAAGCAGGTTCTCTATAGTAGGTTGCACAGGAAAGTGTCCAGACACAGGGTCTTGAATATCTCCAGAGAAGGAGACTCCCCAGTCTCTCTGGGCAGCCTGTTCCAGTGCTGTCACCTTCACTGTGAAGAAGTTCTTCCTCATGTTTGGATAGAACTTCTTGGGTTCCATTTATTGCCTGTTGCCTCTTGTCCTATTGCTGCACACCACTGAAAAGAGCCTGGCCCCATCCATCTGTCTTCTGCCTATTGGATATTTATAAGCATTGATAAGATCTCTTCTCAGTCTTTGTTTCTCCAAGTAGAACAGTCCAAGGTCTCTCAGCCTTTCCTCATATAGGAGGTGTTCCAGGCCCTTTATCATCTTGTGTCCCTCTACTGAATTCTTTATAGGAGATACCTGTCTTTTATGAATTGGGGAGCCCAGAACTGGACACAGTATTCCAGATGGAGCCTCACCAGGGAAGAGTAGAGGATCACCTCCTTTGCCTTGCTGGCCACTCTTCTTAATGCATCCCTGGAGCATAATCATGTATTGAGTGGTTCCCTCTATTTTTATTTTACCAGTTATATTTAACTGTTTGTTTTCTAAACACCACACAATTGTTCACTCACTTCCCTTCCTCCCTGCACCGCTTCCCCCCCCCATCTCAGCAGTGAAATGGGGGAAAGAATCCAGGGGAAAGGTAGATTGATCAAAAAAAAAATACTGAGAAAATTGGGCTGAGAAAAAAAATATTTACTGACAGAAAAAAGAAGAGGGAGGGAGGGAAAAAGAATAATCATGTTAATTACATTCATGTATATATACACAAAATAAGTGATGTACAACCAATTGCTCACCACCTGCTGACCAATGCCCTGTCAGTGCCCAAGCAGCAGCTGCCCATCAACTGAACTCCCCACCATTTCAAGTGTTTTGTTTGTTTGTTTGTTTCTTGCATGATTTTGTATGGTATGGAATATTCCATTGGCCAGTTTAGGCCAGCTGTCCTAGTTCTGTTCCCTCACAACAGCTTGTGCACCCCAGCTGTCTTGCTGGCAGGACAGTGCAAGAAGCTGAGAAAACAAAATATCCTTGACTCTGTACAGCTTTGCTCAACAACTCGAAACATTGCTGTGTTATCAACTTTGTTTTTTTTTTGCTAAAGCCAAAACATAGCATCATACCAGACACTGTGAAGGGAAAATCATCTCCAACTCCGTCCCACCTGAAACCAGGGCACTGTTAAACTCAAGATAAAAGATATCTGGACAATGTCTATATTCATGTCCAACTTCCAATATAACAAATATTTTGCCATTATGTATCAATTCTCATTATTCATATCAGAGTAAGTCACTATGTGTATATTTGAAGACATTTTAGAGTCAACATAATATGATGCACAGACTTTTCTATTTAGAAATCAGTAGAGGTCTAAGATACAGTTTTTCTGTTATGCTACAAATCATATTTAAGTTATACTTTCTTACTCAGATACAGACACTTGTCATAGCCTCCACTGCCTGAATACTCAGCGCAGAAAGAATAGTGCAAAGATTTATTTTAGCCACTAGGTGGTAGCAAGACCACATACCTGCAGAAAAGCAGACGGACAGCGCAGTTTGAATTTGTACCAAAAATAACTAGAAATAATAGAGTAGCAAGTGATCATCAAGATGCAATTCAGCCTTGAGATTAATTTTCCTAACTTTAGTATTTCACCAATACATAAAAACAGTTTATATGTTCTGAATCTGTCAGCAGTCTGAAATTCATACTTTTAACTCAAATATTTTTTCTTTTTCTTCCTCTGTTCTATGGAGAAAAAAAAAAAAGGAAAGAAGGGAGAAAGGGAGAAAGAGTAAAGACTTAACTTTAAAAAGATCTCTGAAAGTATTGTAATGAATATAAAAATTAGAACATTTGAAATATTGCCCACTGTTGTCTGTCTCATTAGCTGCCTCCTTCAAAGTTCATAGTGTTCAGAAATATAGTGGTAGAAATAATAATAAAGAAAAGGAATTATTAATTATGAAGCTTAAAAAACATATCATCTTTGAGAGACGTAATGTTTCACTGGAAAATCTATCTATAGATTTCATTAAGTCCATCACAAAATTCTTTAGAATGTTTCATATCTCCCTAAGTTAAAAATGACTTTTCCTGATTTAAAGGACATTGGCTGCTTGTGGTATCTTGCTTTCAGCTGGGTTAATTTTATTCCTAGTAGCTGGTATGGTGCCATGTTTTTGATTTAAGATTAAAAAAATGTTGATAACTGTCTTAGATTCTAACAGAAGTTACGTTTCTCATAGTGTCTAGTATGAAGCTACATTTTAGCCTCAGAAAAGAAAGAAACTGATAACATCCTGGCAGTGCTGAACAGATCCGAGGACATACTCAGTTCTGCATTCCTCTGTCAGTGAAACAGTTAGGAGGGGCACTGATGTTTTAGTGTTACTGAGTTGTGCTTACACTAAGTCAAGGATTTTTGGCCTCTTATGCTGCTCTGCCCGCAAGGAAACTTTGGTGCACAAGGAGCTAGGAAGGGAACACAACCAGGACAGTTCATCCAAACTGATGAGACAAATATTCCATACCATATTATGTCATACTGACTGATAAAAAGGAGATGACTGTGGGAGGCTGCTGCTGCCTGGGGGCTGGTTAGGTATTGGTCAGCTAGCGATGAGCAATTATGTTGTGCATAATGTGTTGGTTTTTTTTTTAATTCTTAAAAAGGAAATACATTTTTTTCCCCTTTCTTAGTAAACGGTTCTTATCTCAGCCCATGAGTTTTTGCACTTTTTACTTTTCCTGATTCTCTTCCCCATCCTGCTGTGGGGGAGTGAGTGAACAGCTGTGTGGTGCTTAGCTGCCTGCTGAGTTAAACCACAACACATGATGGAGAATGTACTGTATCTTAGGCTTTTTGAAGGTTTGCAATAGTTTACTGCAGAGATGATTCAGACCTCTAATTCCTGCAATGCATTCCAGGAAAATGTGGACCATCCTCAGACAGAATGACCAAGAAAGGAGGAACCAGATACACATTCTCTGCATCTCACCACTCATCAGGGACAGATCTTAAGTGTATGAAGGAGTGGCTTTCTTAATATTTTAGGTGCATTTATAAAGCACTTCAGCATCTGTCAGATTTTAGAATTGGCTTGTGAGAAAAAACATGATGTTCCAAGCAGAAGGGAAGGCTGAGGAAAAAATATGTGCAAATACTTTGGCTTGAAAAGCCAGAGCAGAGCTTTAAGTGATTGCTCCAGTATCTCTTGCGTAAAGTTCTTGGCCGTTCCTTATATCATATATGATACCATATCTGAACTCCTGGGAAGTATGGATTCAATGTTTCAAAAATATGCACTTTTTTTTTTTTTTTAAAAAAATACAGTTATGAATTTATTTGCCTTGCAATCTTCAGTTTTCAGGATCATGCTTTAAAAATCTATTTACAGCATAAAATTTTGCAAGAGTTTGTATGCATCTGTGTTGCAATAACAACCAAGATTTTGGGTCTAGTGGAGGATTTATCAGAATTGTTTTGGATCCTTGCATTTTTTTCTATATCTCTGAATAGAACATGTCAAGAATCCTTTGCTTATGACTGTGAAAACTGTTATTTGGTAATCCAAAAACTGAATATCTTGTAAAAAATAATAAATATTAGGAAAGTATTTTAATACTGTAAAATAATAAATCCATCTCATCTCTTCTAAAACTGCAATTATTTTGTTCATAACTTTGCCTGTTAGTATTTTATTCTGTCTTCAAGATCAGAATCAAAACAAAGCACTTCAGCATAATTAAGCAACACGTTCCAAGTGCTCAAACATAACCTTACTTAATTTCATTGGTATTTACTACACCATGAAAATCTGGGGACAGATTTTATCCCCATTCAAAAAATGAATAAGTATTTTTGGAATCTGTCACTCTCCCAGGAAAAAATGACTTAGCCACAGTACTGGCTCTCTCTGTGTTCCTGCTAGCTTTCAGTCAGATGTTCCTCTTGCTCCTGTCTGTAGCCAGTTGGGAAAATATTTATTGATCTATCCTTTTGAGGAAAGCATTAAATGCTTTTCTTTTCTATAACTGTGGTCTGTAGAAATCTTGTATTTGCATAGTTTGATACCACATATATAAGGACCTAATTAAAAAGTAAATTTATCTTCCAGATTTTAAAGGTTTATACCATCCACAGGACACATTCAGACTATTTTGGAAAGGTGGGAGCTTTACAGCAACATTTGGAGGGACAATTTTGCTGAAGGGCCTTTATCTTTTGATGTAGTTGATCTCTTGAGAAAAACATCACACGTCTGATAGGAAGTCAGAGTCCCCAGGACTAGTAAAGTCATTGCTAAGCCTTCTATTCAGAGACTGAAACTAGATCAGAACTGAACATGTGGAACCCACGTGTATTTACAAGTTAGTGGAGGACTATGAGAGCCTTTGGCTATTTATTCAAATGTCCATCAGTACCCTACTCTCCCTCATGGTAGAGGTCAGTGTGCTATACTTCCTTTGAGTTTCTGTGTGATTAGCTTTTTCTTGGATTTTGTGCTTTTACAAGGAGAAAATAATAATTATGATAATAAAAATAAAAAAATTCTCTCGTCACTATCCTATTGTTGTTAATATATTTGCTGTTTGTTGGTATCACTTCATTTCTATCACTGTTAGCTCTTAGAATCATGAGAGCATAGGATCATTTATGTAGCAAAACTCCTCCTGTGTGGCTCAGCAACATGCCAGGAAGACACACCTTTTCCAGGCAATTTGATCTTTTTAAAACGCTACTTATGTCATGTAGTAATACGTGCATATTCAGTGACTGACAGTGTTCAGTATAGTACAGACAGCCCATGTCTGACAGAGCTCCATGTAGGAAAGGTGTCAACAGGGCACAGAAAAGATGTTAGAGTCACAGATGTGATTGTGCCTGGGTTATCAGGGTAAGATATGCCACACTGTGACAGTATGCTTTACCACCTTCCTCCCCCTCAACAACTCCTTCAGCCTGGCTGTTAAACACAAGGCCTTGCTCAGGCAGAAAATGAGCACATTACTGGTTACACCTGAGGCCTCACTCAGACAGCTGCTGCAAATATGTCTCAAACTGGGTGTTGAAAGAACTAATGGTAGACACCTGGTTCAACAATTGAGGGTCAATTGGGCATGCACCAGAAATTATGACTATGAGTCAATTGTCTTACACCATAAATAGTGAGCAGCTCAGGAGCCCCTTGAGCACTTCTGCATTGCAGCTAGTTGTATGACAGGATCTGCCCTAGAGTAGGGATGTCTCTTGATGTTACAGCTGCACTGAAATCCTTTACATCTGGATGTCAAGAGATGCCTTGCCAATACAGATCCTTGGTAAGTGGCTGATGCTCCGCTTATGCTTTGTTAGCTTTGCTAAGATTATATTTTAGGTTCAGTGTGTGCATATAAACTCTTAGACATAAACTGTTGACCAAATCTGGGACAAGGAGTGGATTCAGCTGCACATCAGTTCACCATAGTTCACCTGATCCATGTTTATAAGTGTCTCAGTTGCAGGAGGCAAATGGAGGTGGGGAATCTCTTTTCGGTGGTCAGTGGGGACAGGACAAGGGGCAATGGCCTTAAGCTGGAGCACAGGAAGTTCCGCACCAACATGCGGAAGAACTTCTTCACAGTGCGGGTGATGGAGCACTGGAACAGGCTGCCCAGGGAGGGTGTGGAGTCTCCTTCCCTGGAGATATTCAAGACCTGCCTGGATGCCTACCTGTGCAACCTGCAGTAGGGAACCTGCTCTGGCAGGGGGGGTGGACTCGATGATCTCTTGAGGTCCCTTCCAACCCCTGCAATTCTGTGATCAGTTTATTACATTTCCAAGCAACATAGAAAGTGAGGGGGTCTGCTCTGAGCCTTGTGACTGTACAGGAGGTTTCTTGGATATCCTAACCTCTATGCAGTAAATAATCAAGTGTTCCTTACCATCTTGAATCTGATTAAGTTGCTGTCTTATTTATGATTAAGCTTTGCTAAATCGCTATATCAATAAATATAGTCCTGCTTCTCTCTTATGGGTGAAGTTTATTATTTCTGTCTGTGACACACATTCAATACACTAATCTGAGAAATGATGGTATCAGCTGAGTTTGCACCTTCTGTGGCTTATTGAACAGCTTTAAACAGATTTATACTTCACATAATGACTTCTACTGGCTGAAGCGTGACCTGAAGGAATAGGGGAATGGGCTTTGTGATAGCTTTTGGATAATAGCATTAGAGAAATGCAAAAATAGTCCTTAAAAGAGTATTTCTGATGATTCTAAATAAACTAAGAGTAGATGAACCTCACGCGTTGTCTTTAGCATTCAAGGTTAGGCAACTTGATTTGACTTCTCACATGATGATATCAGACCAGAGCTGATCTTGAGTTAGACTTCTGTGAACAACTCATTCTCTTGTTTACTTAAACTTCATGTGGAGTATCTTTATTTATATTCTCACATCTCAAAGATCAAAAGTAGAAAAGGCAAGAAAAACTACATGCTTTCTTTACAGTGCATGTAAATCCTCTGTCCTCAGTCCTCTGGGTGACTCACTATGAAAGTATTTGGTATGAACAGTTGAAGGGGTGAATCTTTTACATTTCATGCTTCAACTCCAAAGATCAGTCTAAATACGGATTATTCAACGTGAAAGAAGCAGATGAATCTGTACTATTTTCCTATCACAGAACTGTGGCTTCATGATCTTTTAAGATTCAGGAAAGCAAATAGCAGAAAAGAGACTTTGTATGGGTTGGAAGGGACCTTTACAGTCATTTAGTTCCAACCCCCTGCTGTGGGCAGAGTTGCCACCCCTGGATTAGGCTGTTCAGGGCTCCATCCAACCTGGCCTTGAATGCCTCTAGGAATGAAGCATCCACAACTTCTCTGGGCAACCTGTTCCTGTGCCTCCCCCCCCCGAATAAAATCTAATCTAATTTTTTCCTCTTACTGTTTGAAACCATTCCTTCTTGTACTGTCACTATCTGCCAAGAATTTTTCAGATATTTATCCTGAGGACATCCTACGAACTAGAGAAGAAATGAACTATGAAGATATGACCAAGAAAGGAAAAAAAATCACAGCAGAAAAGGAAAGTTAATGGTCTCTGCACTTTCATTCCGAATCACACTTTTTCCTGTTCAAGGAATGAAATATAAAACAATGGAGAATAACATAAGTGGAAAATTTTCTTTACCTTGAAAGATTCCGACTTGATGATGAAAGAATATACGGGTCAAATAGGTTAGGCAGACAGATTTCTCTGTCAGTAAGACTGAAAATACTTTACTAGCATAGCTGTAGCTGTCTGTGCAGTGTGGGAGGTTCTCATCTCCCAAAACCCTAGAGGCAAGCTTCCATAAGAAGAAGACGACCATATTAGGTGGTGACAATGATAAAAATATTTATATCATTCATGATAACTCAAACAACCACAGAAATGATTGTGTGCTTTCTGATGGAATGACAGCATCCATAGTACCCCTGAGCTATACATTACTTTTCAGTATCTGCTACCCATCTTTTTGATGGTAGGATATAAATGTACTGGTTTTGTACTGGGCAGACCTATATCTCAAGGGCCACTATGAACTGTGCTTTTCCACTGCTTTCAGTTTAATTATTCTTGGGTATCTAATTAAAACCATCTCAGATCTTTGAGATGCCTCTACTCTGGAACTACAAGCAATTAAAATATGTAAGATGAGTCACAGTAATGGCTTGGAATTCTAGCAAACTTGCACCTTAAAGATTCAGTTGCTTCCCCTTTTTACTTATTATTGGCCTCTTGATAAGTTACTGAGTTAATAATCAATGAAAGAAAGATGTTCTTGTGTTCTGTACTTGATAGTAATATGACGAATACATTCCAGAACACTAGAATACATTTTTTTTTTTTTTTACCTTAGTCATCAAGAAATTTTAGAAGACACTTCAAAGTTTTTTGGGAACCAGCAGGATGAATGGAACTGGGTTTGGCACCTGAGGACGCAGATAGAAATTCTACTGAGTATCTAAGTAACTGTGTTTTTGACTTCTACAGTTGCTTGTGAATTAGAACAGAGTTTTCCGCCTTTTTTAAGGCACCAGAAACCACACAAATTCAAACGTATAAAATACAGTAGAAGGAAAAACACTGGAAGGCAAAAGAAGACTAAGACACATCATTAATTAGTAATGCACTGTGACATTGAAACATCAGGGAGTTTTAAAACAGTGGTATGTCCATAAAGTTTGGTTTCTGTGCCTACTATGCATATTTTGAGGAGAGGAAGAACTTGCTTGTAAGATCTTTCTGTGGGGGGTGTGATGCATTGCTTGGGGGAGGGAGATTTCCTTCCTTCAGAAGATCTTGGTCCTTCAGTCTTGGGATCTAATGAGAATGAAATGGATCCTGGATTTAGTTATTTTATAGGGCCTAGTGAACGGACATTAGAACCTCCACCTGCTGTAATCTTTGTTAAAACACAGCTTGCAATGAAGAGAGAGAGTGCAATGTCCTAGAGCCTTCTGGAATGAAATCTTTCAATTTTTAGATAATAAGTCACTTAAAGCTGAAAACCACATTTAAGTAACACCTCATTGAGCCTTTTTTAAAACATTTTCTCTTGGTCAACCACGTGTATAAATAGAGTTGAATAAAAATGATTTGTCTTGTTGATAATAAGACTAAAAGTACCAGAAGCAGAACAATAACACATGCTTTCAGAAAAATCCTGTTAATGTTCTTTAAAATAGTTGTTCAGATGATGGAAAGCTCTGCCTTTCATTTGTTAGAATGTAGGAAGGAAATATTAAGAAAAAAATCTTCTGTATTCTCGTAAAGGACATTCATATGTAAAGGGATGTGGAGGAACACTGTTAAAGTGTTATCACGGTGAAAGGTGCTAATGTTTTATTCATTGGGGATTACTAATGTAGATATTCCAGAATGAAACCTTTGATATTATGATTAAATTCAGAAGGCCATTACAGATATACTGGAGGATAAAGTGCTTTAAATGTTTCTTTTTTTTCTTTCCCTGGATTGTATTTCCCTTGCTTTTTCTTCCAGAATCACTTTTTAGAATTTATGTTAATAGACAAACTCACTTTTCCATAAATTTTTAGGAATGTTCAAATCTTTAAAGTGTAAAATTGTAGGTTCCAAGGGAGAAGAAAGAGAGAGCTGATAAATCAGTTGCAACTGTGAGAGTGGCAAAGGCAAAAGCTCTTTTAACTTTCAGTGGCTCTTTGCCACTTTCAAGGACAAGGCAAATTGTTTTAGTGGAAGTTGTCTGCAACAGTGTTATATTCTCAACTCTACCTCTCCTCCTATAAATGTAAGTTCATTTTTAAATAAAAGCTCAAGTAAATTACAAAATGTTAAAGAGATCAGATAGAGATAAAAGTTTGAAGATTGTTAGAGAAGAAGCAACTCCAAGGCAAGCTAACCCTCCAATAATCCACATTGCAGACTAGTTGCGTGATAAAGTTTTGATTGCTTTCTTTTACAAATATCCCACAGTTTATTCATATGAAAATCTCTCTGTACACAATTAACTGCAACCCATGTCTCAGAGATGCTATAAAGTGCATATATTGAGGAAAAAATTCAAATTCTTCTTTCAAATTAGCTTACACAGGCTTCTAGTCTTCATAATGAAAAGACAATATTACAGAGTGAAATAGCATCAAAAAAAACCTTTCAGAAAGGGTACCTTGCATGTGACTCTAGGGCAAGATATGAGATGTTGTAGTTCTGTAGAGAGTCAAAAAGCTGAAATTTTGCTCAAGCACTCCTGAGAAAGTACATCTCTCACAGAATTTGTTTCAGAAATTTAAGAAACAATCACAATAATTGTTTTTCCATGTCAGAACAAACGAAGTGTATTAGCTCAGCCCAGACTTTTAGGAAATGAGACTGAAAAGCAATGAGCCGTACTAAGACACAAGGCATACTGTCAAGAAGAAAGGCCATTTCCTGGTAGATTCCAGGTTTATAAGAGATCAAAACAAAAGCCTCATCCAGCTGCCTTCCTTCTAACAGCTTTCAAGTTGCTTCATCGTGCACTAAATCTAACATTAATTATGTGTAAGTCTATGCAAGAATATAATTAAAACAATGTACCTATCACATACTCTTTTGCCTTCCAGGCAACAAGAATACAGCTTGGAACAGACAGCTGCTGTTCCAAATCACTGTATGGGAGGATAAGAGGTAATTGACCCTGCAGTTGTTAGGTTAATTTATAAAGGGAAACCTCTTGCACAACTGTTGTTTCATCTGCTCTCTCATACAAAAAAAAAAAAAAAAAATGACTGTACCAAAAGTGTTCTCTTTTATATAAGATATTTGTATATAGTCATGAAGACTAATCACTTGAATGAGGAGTTCCACAAGAACAGGAAGTAAGGAAACGTTGTGCTCTATATATTTCTGCTTCATGCTTTACTGACTTCAGAGTCTGAGAAAGCACAAGCTCCGTTTTAAAGTTCCCCTCTGTCTGGGATCTGGTTAAAGCCTCTTCCCATGGGGGAGAGGCATGAACATGGATATCTCCTTTTTTCCTCCATTAGACATAACATGTAAATTCTCTTGCTGAAGGTGGTCATCTGTTTTCACAAAATAGGTAGAAGCTTAATTATCTTTTGATACTTCTATTCCCCTGCTGAATTCTTTTAATAAAGTATCAGTTTAATTAGGAAGTGAATGGAAAAGCAAAATCAGGATTGTACATGAACGGGCAAACTGACAGAAGAAATTTCATAAGCTTTGTTGCTATAGTAAATCAAGTCAAAAGCTCCCTACACAGATGTCAGATAATAATTTTCTTTACATACATGAGACCTGATTGTATTTCAATGGTTCCAAAAAAAATTATGGCATTCTGTAATAAGCAAAGCCATTAAATCCTGCAGGAACCCATGAAGATTTAATTGGACTAAGTGTACAGAAGAAAACATTAATGCCTTACTATATTTGTTGGGTGTTTTTTAACATCCATTATTCTCTGATATAAGAAGAGATGATTCTGTGTCCCTCAAAGTTTAGCTCCAAACAGCACGAGATGAAACTTCTGGTTACTGTTTGCATACCTGTTGAAGAGAGTGTAAGTCATAGCATTTGGAATCAAACAGGAATCTGAACTCTGAACGCTTATGCTTGAGGTTTAGGGTTTGATTTATTATAGAGATAAAATTACCACCTATGTGCGTTTATTTGGACCCCAGTCTAAATTTTATGCTTAAAAACAGACAAAGTTAATAAGAAAAAAATTCATTGGTGAAATCAAAGGTAAAGTTTTCAGATAGTTGTCATCTAGCTTAAGGCAAAAATTCATAGAAATCACTGGAATGCAGACAGGGATTGTTTAAAAAAATTAATGAAAGAGTTGAGTCTAATCCTTTAGATGAAAGTCTCAAACAAAGCTTGGTGAAAGAATGATGTTTTTCTTTTTTCTCTTAATTAAAAAAAAATACACTTAAAAAAACCGTGAAGCTGCTTCCCAAAGTAATTTAATATCTAGCCGTTCCTACTGGCATCCATTTACTCTTCTGCATCTTAGAAAAGTGAGAATACATTTTCATGAAAAAGATATTGAAAAATTTCAGGCTTATGTATGCAAATTCTTACAGCTGATAAGTACTATATATTTTTTGGAACATTAGATAAGTTCTAAAATTGTTAATATAGTTTGGTAAACAAATAATTGATAAGAAATTTGTTTTAAATTCATTAACAAAGTTCTGTTTTTGAGATTTCCAAGATATTTTTCTTAGAGGTAAAAGTTCAAATGGTACAAATTCATACAACGCTTACCTACATTATAAACTACCTTTAGAGGAAGAATAGATATACTGTGTTAGACCACGAAGGGAATAGTAAATTGGTTAAAACATCTGAGGTATACAATAACACTATCTGCAGCTGTTCTTCCTTCAGCTGTTAGGAGAATTTTCTTCTTAACTGGGCAGCTACCTCTAGTGACTGACTAATCTATCCATAGTAAGAGATGAATAATTTTTCATGTTAACTCACAGGCTAGTAAATAGGGGGAAAAAAAATGGAATTAGTTACTGCATTTTCAACTTACATGCCTCTCACAATTTCACTGAAGATTCATGGAATTTCGTGGTTTTTCTCCCCTTTTTTTTTCAAATCACTGGATGTCAAGTTTACATGAAATTGTAGCTTTCATCTCCCTAAAATATAAAATATTGGTTTGTTCTACAATTGATTTGTTTAAAAGTACATATTGATAGTCATAACAGCCTACCATGTGCTAGAATATTTACCATCTGTATGTACACTGACTTATATATCTTAGAAGCTCAAAAATGTAAGTCATTATTTTGTGCATGAGTACTATTGAATGTTTACATGAAGGAAGAACGGAATAGATCAGCAGGGTATGACTGATCTGCTGATGGACAAAACCCATTTAATTCATACATCAGAAAGCTCCTAGGCCTGAACCCTTCTATTCTTATGATAAAGCTCAAGTCTTCTGTCATCTGCATGAAAGCCAAGCATTAGGGTCACAAAGGAACAAAAAGATTCCTGGCAGCAAAGGGAGGAAAGGAATCAATCGCCACTCTGCACTGAATTTCAGTCTCATTACTGTTAAAAACTAGAGTATTTCTTATATCTTGAGCACAGAAAATGGCCAATGCCGGATTAATCATTTGCTTTTCTTATTCCTTTTCAAAATGGTGACAGTAAGTGAAAATAATCTCAAGGTTTCTTTAATCTAGTAAACTAGTCCAGTGTATAAATAATGAGAGATCATGCTGACTAAAGACATATACTTTCCTCTCATTTTGCAATTGCATTAATTGTTCCTCAGATGGAGTAAAAAGGGTGGTTTGTATCTGCATTCTAAATGAGGAAAACAACAAATAGGAGTCTTGGCATAGCAGTATAAGCCCATAAAGCAAGAAGAAACAGAATAATATGTTAATATAGTTTCAATCTACAACCAAAAAATAAGCCGTGTAAATGGTATATACCTTCAGATAGTAAGGGTGAGGAGACAGGAAAGATCTGTTCATAGGCAGAGAATGACCTTAAGACCTAACTCTGCAAAATAAGTGCGTGGACTGGTTTCATCTTTAAATTCTGACTGGACATAGAAATTTTTCATACTATACAGAGTAAAAGTTGTTCTGAGAACCATACTTTTTGATATCTCAAAATGGGTTTGTACATTATATGCCACAGAAGTGCTCAGTGACTTGTCATGGAACTCTCTGCCATGTCAGAGTTACTACAAGAATTTCTCTTTACTTTTTGGACGACTTTTAAACTGTCAAAGTTTTGCAGTTTAAAATTAAATCTTGATGGAAAATACAGCATTTGTAGATGAGAAAAACCCTTTCCAATGAAGTATTGCTCTTCTTTTTGTGTGAATTGCTGTATGTGAAAAAGAGCTGGTTGTTCTCTTCTGTAGCTGATGTTAGGTGACTAATCTGTTGGGGTAGTAAGGACCTATGCACAATTAGTAATCAGACTAAGCCACATGAAGTTTTCTTCCACATCCACCTTCTGCCTTAGAACCTGTACCAAAGCAATGAAGCATACACAACACTGGCAGCTTAACCACAATCTCTGGTCTTAAGAAAAGAAGCTTTTTCCTTAATAAGACTATGTCTGTACACATGAAAAAATTGCTTTAGTTACTTAGCTGTCAACAGCCTGCATGAACTATATGACTTCCAAGGTTAATGTGAACATTTGAATGTTTTTTTTTCTTGGCTACAGGTATTAGCAATGCATTTCAACTAGTTAAAATGACACATGATTTTAAATTTTCTTGTATTTTGGTTCCTAAACAAGACAGTCCATTTTTTAAGGACTGTTGTCTTCAACTGTGGTCTTGTATTAGAAATAACAATTGCAATCAGATGATTTATAGCAATAGGTCTATTCACTGCAGTTTTAAAAAGCATTTTTGCCACAAGGTGGCAAACTATGTCTGTGGGTTTAAATTGATAACAAGACTGTAGTGGTGTCTAAACATCTCTAAAGACTTTTCATCTCTTATGCTCAAACAAACAAAAAAAGAGTGTCCTATCAATATCTGATGCATCTGTGCTATGTATGGAGATAGGGAACTTCTGTTCTTATGAAACAAGAAGGCATGTGGAGGGGGAAAGAGGTATTCTTCATGCTTTTAACTCAACACTACTCATAGACTGTTCATATAAATCACAGAATCACAGAATTGCAGGGGTTGGAAGGGACCTCAAGAGATCATCGAGTCCAACCCCCCTGCCAGAGCAGGTTCCCTACTGCAAGTTGCACAGGTAGGCGTCCAGGTGGGTCTTGAATATCTCCAGGGAAGGAGACTCCACAACCTCCCTGGGCAGCCTGTTCCAGTGCTCCGTCACCCGCACTGTGAAGAAGTTCTTCCGCATGTTGGTGCGGAACTTCCTGTGCTCCAGCTTAAGGCCATTGCCCCTTGTCCTGTCCCCACTGACCACTGAAAAGAGGTTCCCCACCTCCATTTGCCTCCCGCAACTAAGATACTTATAAACATGGATCAGGTCCCCTCTCAGCCTTCTTTTCTCCAGGCTGAACAGACCCAGCTTACTGAGCCTCTCCTCATAGGGGAGATGCTCCAGGCCCTTTATCATCTTTGTGGCCCTCCGCTGGACTCTTTCCAGGAGGTCCCTGTCTTTCTTATACAGGGGAGCCCAGAACTGGATACAGTACTCCAGCTGAGGCCTGACCAGGGCAGAGTAGAGGGGAAGGATCACCTCCCTCGACCTGCTGGCAATACTCTTTTTAATGCACCCTAGGATCCCATTGGCCTTCTTAGCCACCAGGGCACACTGCTGGCTCATGGCCAACCTGTCATCTACCAGGACCCCCAGGTCCCTCTCTGTAGAGCTCCTCTCCAGCAGGTCGTCCCCCAGCCTGTACTGGTACATGCGGTTATTCCTCCCCAGGTGCAAGACTCTACACTTGCAAATAAATAAATAAATAAATAAACCTTTCAGATCTTTCTAACAAAGTACTCTCAGTAGAATAAGAACAAAATATGAGTCTATGGAAAGATCTACTAAACTTCTGAATAAATATTAACGTAATTACTAGAACTGTCTTGGTGAAATTATGTTTTGCATAGGGATCAAAACTTCTCTAGCTTTAAAGTAACCTTTTCAATGATCTTCTGTGGGGGGGACTTACGTGACATACAATCATGCAGAAGAGATCTTTGTCAAAATCTTAGTTAAAAAACACAAATTGCACTTCTGCTTTTTTTTTGTTGCTTCACTGCCATTGCATTTAATAGCCCAATGTTTGATAAATCTCTGACTATAGCTGGCAGAATTAACTCATGGAAAAGTAAAACAAAACTAAGAAATACAACTGTGAATTACAACACAGATAAACCACTGTTCTGTACAAGTGCGGTTTGAAGAAAACTTTCTGGTATTTTATCAGATGATAATTGAAATTCCTTAGATGACCTGTTAGGTTTTTAAGGAAAACGAGCCTGTCAAAAATAAAAAAAATAAAATTTATTTTTAATTTTAGTTTTCAGTCACTTCTAAGAGACAGAACAGGGAAAATACTTCACAGTAAGACTGTTGGGACTTTAGTAAAGAAAACTAGAATGTGGATAGAAAACATCCACAGCAAAGGAGGAAATAGACTTTTGGAGCCAGCTTTCAATTGAGGGTCTTACTTATAGAAGTACTGAAGGAAAAATCGGATATGATTTTTCTTTTCCGAGATTCTATATTTAGGTGTTTTGTCTTTTTCCTATTGAATCCAGTCATATTGTGTCTGTATGATTTTTGAGCAAACCAAAGTGAACTATTAAGGGAACAAAACCTGAGCTAGAAGAAATCATCTTAGGAAGCCATCTCAATATGGAGTTAAATGACAAATCTGCTCTAATGGCTCTACAAATGATCCATGCAGAAGGAGTCTTTAAGCAGTTGTTGACAGTTAGTGAATCTTCCCGTCTTATTTTTGAGGCATTCCAGTTCTAATGGAAAAAACAGTGGGAAATAAATGCATATCCTTTCTTCCGAGACTCTTTCTTTTTCTGGCATGTCAAAATGTCATAAAATGTACAAACCTTCGTTGACACTAACTCCTTAGCATCTGGGATAAAATCTATCTTTAAGTCTTTCAGTCTTTGCACTTAGAAAATACTTTAAACTTAAAAATATTGAACTGAGCAGTGGATTACTGCCATCAGGCTATTGAGAAAGATTCACAGTCCTCCTTGGAAAGGCAAGTTTAGTTTACTATAAGTGTACATTTTACTTTACTTTGTGATACAGACTCAGATTTTTGTACTGAAATACCTAAAACTTTTGCCTCTGTTTCAAGTTTGGTAGCTAAAAAATCCATTGTACTGATAGTTGACAGATACTGAGTTATTGCTCTAACCAGCTGTGCAGCACATCTGCAAACAAGGACAGCTGAGCAGGAATTTTTCACTACTGATGAGCAGCTTGCCAGCAGGTGGTGATTGCTGTGGTAGATTATAATTACAATAAAGTCCATAAAGTCTGAAAACCTGGACAGGAGCTCTGCACAAGGAGATCAGTATGGGGTTAATGTATATGGCTGAATATGAATTCATCTCCAAATAAAAATTTCAGGCATCAAACATACAGTTAACAAATACATCTGTTAGAGGGAACATAACGTCTCAGTTGACTGCAGACGGATACTTTCCACTTCCAGGTACCATTAGACTTATATAACCAGTGCTGTGACCTAGCAGTGCTTTTAGGCTGTGTGCTCTAAGGGCTGCTAGCACTGAGTAGCAGCTTTTGCTTGTAATCTATGAGAGAGTGCATAGGATACTAAACTGTGCATAATAAGAAGGTGAAAACAAAGAAAAGAGGTTGCTGCGTTAAGAATAATACCAGCATGAAAGTCTGAGAGGAAAACAAAACAAAAAGTTGTTTCAAGGAACAGCAGAACTTAACGCTTTTGCATTTTACCAATGGAGATCAGGCCTGCAGACACTCATAGAATTGTTTGAGTTGGAAGGGACCTTTAAAGGTCATCTGGTCCAACTCCCTTCTGATGAACAGGGGCATCTACAGCTAGATCAGGATGCTCAGATCCCTGTCCAGCCTAACCTTGAATGTCCCCAAGGATGGGACTTCCACATCTCCGGGCAGCCTGTTCCAGCGCTTCATCCCGCTTACTGTAAAAAACTTTTTCTTTATATCCAATCTAAATCTCCCCTCTTCTAGTTTGAAACCATTTCCCATTGTTCTATCACCACAGATCCTGCTAAATAATCTGTCCCCATCTTAAACCTGGCCTTTAGATACTGACTGTACTGGTGTCTGTGGGTATATCTTAGTCTATATCTTGCCCTGTACCTTCATCTGTCCCAGGGCAAGCCGTAGTTTTTCCCAATAACGTACTTGTACCAGCTCACATCTATGTGCACTACCTAATAAATAAATGTGCTGTGCTTGCAATTTTCACACCTTACCTTCCCCTCAAGCCTCCACACCTGAAATAACTTGACAAAATGAGTGTCCAAAAAGAGTTTGAAAGATATATGACATATATGAAAAGTTACTGTGATCTTGATTGAATTGAACAGATAGATATTTTTAGTGCTTCTTTCCTTTAAAATTTCAGTTTTGATCTTCAAATTTATCTACTCTATTTTTTTTGTGGGGGAAGGGGAGACTAGATATGTATTATGATAGATATGCAATTATGTTGTTTCGATTCTATTTCTCTCTGCTTTCAGAAAAATTTTCTTGGACAGCATGTAATACTTGTCTTTTTGTGCAAATATGACTTATTGTTTAAAAATAACACTGCTGGTTGCATTGCTTACCTGAAATTTAGTTAATTAAGAATCTTGTCCCAAATTTTCAGTCACACCAGTTTCATCAGTTCACTCTGAATTAACCTCGTCAATGTATAAAGTCTGATACAGACCAACAATCCAACCGTGTGATTGGAAATGATTCTTCTAAAATGTTTCATGTTCCACCTAGTTTGAACAATTTTTTTTCAAATATTGTTAATAAAAAGCGTTAAGCTGAGGCTTCAAAATTTTTACCAGTTATTCTTTCATTTCATCTGTTTTATTCTTGCCAAATAACTATCTCAGAGCAAGCACGTGTTGAAAGAAGAGAATGTGTGCAGGGAAAATGTGTTCAGTTCATTATGGGCAGCAACCTATCCATCAGGTACAGCCCTTGAGAAGACGTTCAAAGAAGATAAATTAAGTACCAGACACATCCAAGACGTGGAATTCTAGTAGGGAATTTCTTTTCCTACATAATATAAAGTAGTAAAATAATATCGGTATCT
>WBMW01004501.1:27342-74897 GCA_013396635.1 Penelope pileata | reverse complement strand
AAAAAAAAAAGTAATATAAAATAGTTGCTTGTTAATACTCTAACAATAGCATTGAGAGAAGTGAGATATATGATTTTGCTCTTGCATTGATTTGTTGGCAAAAATTTTATATGGATTTCTGCTAAAGTCAAGTGTAAAGGTTAAAATGCAGATTGAATTCATATTGTCTGGTTATAGGTGTAGTTTAGCCAAGAATTATGTCTATTAAGGCATACATACTAAAATGTCCAGAGTAAAGAAGTCCAGCTGAGTCTGGTTATTAGAATCTTTCTTTATATTCTTTGTGTTTCTGTCTAGTAACTTCTCCTCTTTATCTATACTATAAATATGCTGTAAGTTGTGCACTCTTTATAACAATATCCTTATCTCTCACACTTGTTAGAGCTACACAAAACAGCTTACATGGTACCACTGTTGATATCTTTTCTGCAAAGATGAAGAATTTTGGTGTTACAGTAAACTATGAAACATTTCTTAGAAAATACATCTTATGTGTATAAAGTGGCTGTCTCTTCTCTTCACCATTGTGCTCCTCAGTACTTTGACTGAATCTGTAGGAAAATGTATCATTTTCTATTAAACCACCTGGTACAGTTAGGGCAAAAGTAATCATAGTAGCATAGACGAGATAATTCTTTCTTCAGATCCACAATGAACAACCTTACTGAATGAATCTGATATTTATCTAAAGAAAGTCAGATTGTTTTGCTTTTAGCTGAATTTACGCAACAGGGATATTTTGTTGTAAATTTCTATACCTTTGATTTCAGAAAGAATTGGAACCTGGGATAAAAAATAAAGAAGAGTTGATGCATTACTTAGACCTTAAGTAACATTTAATGTCTGTAAACTACATGTATCCGTGCCCTGTTTTTGTAATTGGCTCAGACCACTTAGGTGGTTTTATTGGGAAATACATAGAAAGTCTTGGAGTTATTACCTCATGCTCAAAGTCTGAATTTTGCTCCTTCACCTCAAAACAACATGAAAATTATTTTTTAGAAGTCATGATTTTAGGTGCTAAGTGATTAATAAATCAAGGTGCTAAGCACTCCTGCCTCCTCCAAAGGTTAAAGTACCTCAGTGCTATACCTCCTATCTGAAAATGTCAAATATTTCATTTTAAGGCATCTGCTTTCTTTCTGCTCTGGAGTTACTCTTGTAATGGTATCCAGCAATAAAATCAGAAGCTTACTGTGCTTATTACAATATAATCAGTGTAAGTAGAGAAAACTCTTGCACCTAAACATTTAAAGTGGGAGATGAAAGAAATGTTTTGGTGTGATAATGAAGATCATGTATTTCATGACAAGACTAACCCATGCACTTACATGCATTTACTGGGGACTAATATTCAGCCACTGCACTTCAGTAATGCTTTAAGTCCCCATAGAAGGGATCACTTGTTCGTGACTTTACCTCGGGAAATATCTGGTTTTCAGCATTCCTGTGAACCCAAAAAAACCTGAACGACATCACTGGGTCTAGAGAGGAATTGTGAAATCAACACTACTTAAAATGAATTAGAAAACTGATTGAAATAAGTACACCATTTACCTTCACTCATTTCAGCAACCTCTGAGAAACCTACCAGGATCTGCAAGTGCTGACTTACTTTGTGCATGTATGAAAATTAGAGGAAGGTAAAGAGAGTTCAAATCACGGAACAGGGCAGGACCATAGTGTATATATAAGGTGGAAAACTAAACTTCACAAAAGGCAGTCCAGCTGCTGAAGGAGACAGGTAACCACTCAGCAGAAGTGTTGGAGATGCTGTCCTTAACAACTCTTCAGGCTAAGTACAGATCCAGTGCAGAACAGTAGGTAGTGAATAGCTGAGAAACAGTTACATGATAGAAGTTCCTACTCCACTAAGCAACCTGAAGACACTTTCTATACTGTATCATGTCAGAAAGACAACAGGGGTCAGACAGGTGTACCTAGGCAGAGGGAAGAGGAATGTAAACCTGAAACAGGGTCATCATGCAACAGCTGCTAAAAGAATGAAAAAAAGTTGCAATATTTTTCCTGTTGAATTTACACATGAGGGAAATTTGAAATACTGTAATATTGTGTTTTTGGAGGGGGAGATGTGGAGAATGGGGCAGGCAATGTTGTCTCATTTGGTGTAATATAACCAATATAAAGTTAGAGAATGTGCACAGTCATGCATTTTTATTAGTTTCATGTCTGTTAAAGTGTAATTCTTGTGACTTCCCTGCTTGAAGGAATTAAACATTTGTTTTGAATTCACATTACCATTTACAGCTTTCTTATGATTTGAGCCTGAAAATATTGTGTTTCCATGGATGCCAGCCTCAGATATTCCATGACTTTTTCAGTATAGTTTAAACAAAAGCATGAAATATAAGCATTTCTTCTTAATCACTCTTTTTTTCTCAGTGAAGACTCTCTCTTCAGCTTGTACAGACCAGGTCATTCGGCTGTTTTCTCCAGGAACCAGAGTAATGCTCTACAGTTGAGATAAGGTGTGAATTCCACAAAGGTATGGCTCAAAGCTGGCATATATATATATTTATACATTCAGGTAAGTAACGGGCAACAAATTAAGCATGTTAAACATCCATTTAAAGATTTAATACATTAGTAAAACAACATCAACAAAACAATGGAAAGAGAAGCATGTCACCAGGATGTTTGTAAGCACCTTAAAAAGCACTAGACTTAGAGGCAGAAAAGATATGCAAAGCCGTGGAGGACTTCATCATCCATGTTTCAAAGGCAGAGGAAGGTAAAGGGCCATGTCCAAATTCCACTGAGGTCATTGGAAATTTTGTGTTTACTTTGATTAAGTTGAATTCATCCTTAAAAGCTAGTCTGGTTTCCTCATATTGCATGACAAATGTTGCTCAAGAGAAAGGAAAAGGACAGACTGAGGTGCGTAGCCTATGCTGTGCCAGCTGGAATGGAATAAATTGATGATGATAGTCGTAGGGAAATGGTTGGTTTGGATGCCTGAAAGTTGATGGATTTTAAGTGGTTTACAAAAAAATCAAGAGATGTCTGAGATAACAGTTTAGGGCCAACATGAACTGATGCTCCTAAATCATTGTGATTCCTGCCATAGGCATTAGAGAATCTGTCTTTTAAGAGCTTCTGGAACACAACAATGTTTTCCTCCAGAGAATATCTGAAATGATTGTGATCTGGGATGTTTCTTTCCTGAAGCACTTGATCCAGAGTTACTCTAAGACCTGTCGTCTAGCTCAGGGCCTTGCTAGGCAGATTAGTTAGACTTCTGGAGAGCAGCTGTTATATATAAATACAAATATAAATGTATTTATATATTCTGAGAATATACGTGTCCCCAAAAGTGAATGGATTGCTGGAAAGCTTGCTTTCACTCCTATCCAGGTTTCTTTCTCAACTTCGTCCACTTCTGCACAACTGTTTTTTTCCAATGGAAAAAGCAATCTGACTTATTGCTTCCTCTGTTGAACAGTAAAATCAAATTTTCTCTGGTCTGGAGCTACAGCAACTGAAGGTTGATAATAATTTAAAAAAAAAAAGACAGAACAACATCTTTAATGTGTATCAGACCAGTATAAGAATAATAGGTTTTTGTTTGTTTGTTTCAAATCTAGTGCTTTTCTCATTGTTGTATATGGCAGTTTCTGTGCATTTGTGATTGTATTTTCTCTAGATAGTCTTCAGTTCAGGGAAATAGGATATTTATGTTTTCTAACATAAGCAAAAGAATGAGCAGAAAGACCTTGACCATAGACTAGCAGAAATACACATAGTTTTGAGAAACTATAATAATAGTCAAGGGAAGTTCTAGCGAAGGGAAATGAGAAAATCTAGCAACCCATGAGTAGACAAATATTTGAAAAATATGTTTAAGAGCTGAAAAGAAGGGTAGGAGAAAGAAGGTGGGAGAAAAATTTTATCAGCCAAATGAAAACTTTGAAGTTACCTTCAAAAGCTGTTTCCAATATTTCCCTTTCCTTATTTACAGCAACTCTTGATGTAAAAGAAACATGAACTTTTTAAATGGGAGACAGTAAAATAGATAGCCTGATATAATTTGTACAAAGGATGACTGCAAGCATAATACTGCTACAGGCAATGGTAAGGCTAATGTCTTTAAGCCAGCTATATAATGAAAAGTTTATCTAGCTTTGAAGACACCCACAACCATCACAATTTATTTTCAAGAATCTTCTCTTACCATTCCTTTTCCTTAGATGTCCTGTTAATGTTTCAGAATTGACTTTAATGTTCTCCAAAAGGAAATAGCTCAAAGATCCAATATGGTTTCTTCTTTAGAAGCCAAAAATGTTTTAGCTCTGTCAATAATATTTTTTTTCTTTTTTTTGTTCTCTTGTTTTGCATGGAAGTAGGAATAAATGGCATATGGAGACTGCTTCTTATCACTGTTAGCAATTTAACATTACTTTCATGAAATACTTTGAGAGTCAAGTTTTAAATAAAGATGTGTCTCTTATAAAGGATGTTTATGTGTAATATCCACTATTTGCCAACAGATGTAGGCTGTGAACCTCAGAACGTATTTAGACCATGCTACTAGAGTGATAGGTATTATTTGATTTCTCAAAGCTTGCTTTACATCTGAATGGCAAAGATCCAATGTGTTTTATAAAAGCAGAAGCCTAATAAAAATTGGGAAGAACACGGTTTTCATTTCAGTTCTTTCTGATGTTCTTGTGGCAGCTATGCATACTGCTATTAAGAAACAGTTGAATAGGTAGACAAGAATATGTTGGTGACAAAACAGGTAAGCAGTTTGCTTTCTTGACCAATCCCTCAGCAGCCAGTAATATACCCAAGTGACAGTTTAATTATACGTGAGTTTGATCAGGCTGCTGTTACAGTTGGATTCTGGACAAAGTGAACTACTTGATTAGTGACCCATACAACATCAAGAGCAGCTTATGCAATATTCTATTTTCTCAGCTCTCTTTGTTCTGAGATGCCTTATGTATTCAAAAACAAATGGAGAAAAGATGAAAAAAGAAAACTGCAACATCTGAATTGCCATTTTCCCAAACTAAAATGTCTTAAAATTGCTTTAACTAATTTTCTCAAATCTTTTGTCCATCATTCTAAACATTGAGGTGCAAAATTCTTCTTTATTGCAAAATTTCTTTCCGTCCCATTTTAACAGAACATTTGACTTCTTAGACCTGAGTAATGATTGTTCCTATCCTAGATGACTGTGAGGATATCTTGTTTCACTGGTAACTAGTCAACTAATTTTAGCAGTTAGAATGAGGAGAACACTGCATATTGCAAAATATCTTTGAGAAACAAGGCAAATCAACAAAATCTGAGTTTTATATTTGTAAAAGCAGACTTTTGCAAAGTCCTGAACTAGATAGGTCATAGCTTCTTGATCATATTGATCTCACTATATTCAGAAAATTCTGTGTTTTTGCTGGCATTGCAAGCATCTTTCTAGGACCCTAATAACATAGTTCCTGGTGTTGCGGAAAAATTAGCTTGAATCTTGTCAATTTTAGGGAGAAATTTTCCATTCTTCTGACATTCTTCTGTGGAGCTGTGGGAAAGTACAGCATGAGTTCGCCAGTTGACTGCTATAGTCCTTCTTGCTTGCAGTGAGATCAAGTTGCCAGCCAGAATGTGCGTAAAAATGTTTTAGCTCACAGATTCAAACAAGACATACTTAGCTTTAGACAACTCTCAAGGTTGCCTATTGTTTGTTTTTACATACTAAATGTGAGTAAAAAGAATGTCTCTGGATAGGAGAACTGAATTTTTAGAGTAGCTTCCGAGTTAACTTTGAAAAGAAATGCTTTATATAGCTTATGTGGTGATTTATCAAATTAATGGCCGTTTTCTGACTGGAAAAGCACTTGTTTGCTTTAGTATGCAGCATTTACTTCAGTTAGGCAGAATTACAACACATTACTCTAATGAACTTGAAGGTTTAACATAATACCCTGATATTGCCCATCCAACTGAGTGTTGTAGGTGACAGTATAAGAAATGAAGAGATGAAAGTAAATATTCAGCACAAAAACTTCTGAAACATTGCACTAGAATGAATTCGTGCACCTCAGCTCTCAAAATAATTTGTACTTGTAAGGAAATTGCTAGGTCATGGCCTGAATCTGTGATAGAGCACCAGGAGTAAGGGCTGTGGCTGGCCTGGGACGCACAGGCAAATTGTTTGCACCTGTGCTCCCTACATGACTGGAAGGGATGGACTCAGGGTAGGGCTGCCCTGGGCTCATTTAAGGGCCAGCCAAAGAGAGGACTGCATCTCTCTCAGAGATCAGTTACTCTTTGGAGAAACATCATCTCAGTTGGGGATTGGCATGCACCAGTACAGGCTGNAGAACTTCTTCACAGTGCGGGTGACAGAGCACTGGAACAGGCTACCCAGGGAGGTTGTGGAGTCTCCTTCCCTGGAGATATTCAAGACCCGCCTGGACGCCTACCTGTGCAACCTGCTGTAGGGAACCTGCTCTGGCAGGAGGGTTGGACTCGATCTCTCGAGGTCCCTTTCAAGCCCTGCGATTCTGTGATTGTTGGTTGAGTGCGTTAGAACTGTGAAATTTCTGCTTATGCTAATTATTAAACCCTCAGGTAATTTTTCTGGGATTGCCAAAAATCTATCTGAAGCAATTTCACTTCAGTAGTACTTACGAATACAACTGTGTGAATTGCTGCTCTAGCCATCATTTTGTCTGTTCTGTTTGTTTCCCTGTGACCTTGCAAAACAGTAAAGCTCAGCTACTGTTGAGCTTTCCTAGAAAAGGAATATTGGGCTTTGACAATGAACACACTCTAAGTACCTTAGTGATATGGTGCTTTAACCAGTTACAGATCCATTTACAGATAGAGACACAAGAAGCAGTAGAAAAGTAGAAAAATAAATTTCTGGAATACATATGACTCTAGAAATCTTCTACTTCAAGAATTGATTCTTTAAGAACTAAGATGAATTGTGAAGGTATACAAAAGTAGTGCAGCTAGCTGGTCATGGAGTGTGATCCTCTCCCACTGCTCTGCTCTTCTGAGACCTCACCTAGAGCACTGGAGGTCCCAGCATTAGGAAGAGAGAGATTTGTAAGAGCAAATTGAGAGGAGGGCAGGGAAGATGAGAGCTAGAACTGAAGACAGGCTGAGAAATTTGGGGTTGTTCAGCCAAGAGAAGAGAGAGGAAGGGAGGGGAGGATCCAGTGTGACCTTATAGTTGCCGTTCATTACTTAAAGTGGGTCTACAGGAAAGATGGGGAGGAGCTCTACATCAGGAAGTGACAGGACAAAGGGTGATGGTGTTTGGGGCCAGGCTGGGCAGTGATTTGAGCAACCTGATCTAGTGGCAAGTAGTTCTGCCCATGACAGGCCTGTTGGAACAGGATGATCTTTAAGGCCACTTCCAAGCCAAACAATTGTATGTTCCAAAGAATCTATTAACCATAAAAAATGTTATTATTTTTTACTAGAAATCAATAGGACTTGTACATGAGGCACATGAGGTGACTGAATATTTATATATCTTTTGAAATATGATGAGTTTCCAAGTAGTTTAAGATTACTTGAGACTGAATGTTGGAAAAAAAAGTGTGCTAAACTTCTGGTTTTTTTCTGTGTTTTAGGAGATATATACACACAATTATATATATATTTCTGTTGGAACTGCTGATTACCACTGAAATTCATTAGCTTAAAAGAATGCAGTATTGCACTTTGATATCTTGAAATTCTCTTCTTTTGCAATCGAGAAAATTATTAATATCCTTGTGTGCAGTTCCAGAGTAGTAGATCTTAAAGTCTGGAGACCAATTGTTAAATTAATAAATCCTAGCTAAACTAATAAATCCCTGTTCTTATCTTATGCTGATGTTTTAACCCTATTTCATGTAGGTTTCAAAGACAACTTAGCAGAGAGCTGCTCTGCCCCACTGTCTGGATCTTTGAAATGGCTATATCTGACTATATGCTTTAACACTCTTAGGAAATCGGTCAGCAAACTGCGAACTTAGTTACTGTCACAGCCTGCAAATTAAGTAGAGAAAGAAATTAAGGTAATAGTTGTTCTTGAGCCAGGAACTTTTATTAAAAATGTCATTTTTGATATTCATGAAGTATATTATCATTTTGTAAAGTATTGAGCTGTTGCTGGCAAGCCATAGTGCACAGTCCACTTCCAACTGTTTGGAAGTGTAGATCATCATATGTTTGATTGACTCAGGCTAAAGACTAGATTTGTATCTGAGGTGAAAATGACTTCTTGAGTTTCCTTAGGCCAAATTCATTGCATCCAGATTTCACTGCTTGAATGCAGCAGTTGGTACAGTGTATAGTTATAGTTGCCCTAGGTTTCTTCAGCAGAAAAAAAGAGAGAAATGCCTGGAAAGGTAATGCAGATCATGCATTAGTTGTCCCAAGGTTCCTCTCTGAATAAAGATCCTAAGGAGAGTGCACTCCAAAGATGTTTTCCTGATAATTTCCAAATATTACTTCCAAGGAAGTTCTTCAAAAGATTTTCAGTAAAAATTTAATTCAGGTCATTATTTGTACGTAACATCGCTTAAGATAATATTTTAGAATTGGATCTTTTTTTTTTTTCCCAAGATGTGGAAATACCTGTTTGCTTTGCACATTGTCTCTGATACAAAGCTGACAGTTACCATATTTCACTATTCGTTTTGTTCAGTCAAAATAAGTACATGGGATCAACTCTTTGGATTTAAGTAGAGAATCCTAAGGACAAGGTCCAGTGTCTCAGAATGATTTTCTCTTTCAGTAATGACGTAAGAAAAGACAGATTTTTACAGTGTGTGCATACACGTATATATACATGTGTACATTTATATGTAATCAGAATACAACACAATGTTGCAATTCTCTGCATTTGCAGAGCTCCAACCTTAGCATTTAAATTAGCAATCACTTATGAACGACTCCTGTGATTATATGAAGTAGTGAAAACCTGTGGCAAAACTGAATTGTTCATAAGGAAATATAAATGGAAAATAGATTTAGACTTAGACACCATTTTGCTGAGATGCCCCTAATGTTATCTGAAAGGCTTAGGTTGAAGTTATATATTCCTGTAGAGAATTAAAACCATAGATGGAACTTCTGCCTTATGTAATAACATAAGATTTTGTTTTTTATGCTTGCAGAATAGAGTTTGGCTAAGTAGGTGAACTATAGAACAATTAACTTAGATAACAAGTGCATCTGTCAGAAGAAGTCTGTCTGAACATGTTCTGCAATGACCATGATGGAATTTTACATCTTTTCCATAATATTTGAACCACACTCCCAAACATGCAGGTCCGGTATCACAGTAGAGTCCTTTGTTCCCCACTTCCACCACGAAAAGTAAATACATCTAAGAAGAGGAGCTGGGTTTCTCTGTTCTTTCAGCCAGCAGAAATGCACTCATATTTTGAAGACAAAAAGCAGAGCTGGCTGTCACTGCTCTCCAGCTTACAAACCCACAGGTGAGACATAAAGGGAAATTAGGGCTAGGCAAACGAGACTCTTTGAGGTGTTTTTATTGAACAATAAAGGATGCTTTTATTTAGGAGTAATGTTTCTATTAATTATCTGATCTAAGCTTTTACACTGCAAATAGCAGCTGAGGAGCAGTCATTACCTTCTCACCCTTGCTGTAACTTTTACATAGAGCTGTAACACAGATGAACAAGAGAGGAAAATATTGTTCAAGACCTATGTATTTTCTGTAAACTGTATTATTATAAGCTCATCTGTCAAGGTCCAATAACAGACTTGAAATCTTTGGCTTCCTTCTGGCATCTTTCCATTTTTCTTGGCCTCCTGGAACGTTTGGATACAAAGTCAAATTTCTCAGTGTTTGGGGGTGCTTCCCACCAGTTCTTTGGCAAAGTTACATTTTCATTTGCTGCTAAGATGAGCTATCATTAGTGATGTCAGCAAGCCCATTAAAAACAAAAATATATTTCCATATTTTGGATTCCAATTGACATGGGTAAAATATGAAGTTATGCTTGATGGTGAAAAATGAAATTATTTGATAATGTCTCAGCGTCTGACAGCAACAGATGAGATTTTGTCCAAACAATGTGTACTCCCAAGACAGCAGTGCTCATTATTTATATATTCTTTTAATCATTCTGATTATCAATGCATGTGTTTGCTATTTGAAAGTGTGGATCTAAGGGTGTGATCACACTGGCCTTATTTAGGTAAAACTTTACTCTTTATCCTTTATTGAACTATTGGACTGGATATAAATTTCAAGATTTTGTACATATTTTCTAACGTGTTGATTTCACATTCTATAACTAGAAGCAGTTGAAGAGATAGAAATGGAAAGAAAACAGAAGTCCTTGGTTGTTTTATGCTGTTTATTTAAAGATAGGTTGAATTGGGTATTCGGTGCATTGGACTTTGTCTTCATACATTTAGTATGATTCAATTACATTTAGGCACTGCAGGATACTTCTACTAACCTGCAGGTTACATATCTTCCATAGCTTCTGTTTTATACCTGCTTGCCCTGTGCAAATAAATATCTCCAGTATCTTGGGACCACTCATTGGTGTTGGCTGCCTAGATTTAGCAACTGAACTTTGCACCATTGACTTTTGACCATTAGTAGAATAGACTAATTAATTCACATTGAGTGTTTGGTCCTCAGATAAAGAAGACCTAATACACTCAATTTAGAGATGTTGTCTATAAGCCCAAACCACAACTTAAGGAGACATGAATTGATCTTCTGATCAAAAAGGGATTTTACTGGGTTTATCTACCTCTTCCTTCATACCTTTCCTGCCCATGAAGGTTGGCTGGGGCTACGATGATCTCATGTAGAATCTCCAAGGGAATTTAAAGTAGCTACAAGATCAAGGGTGCAAGGTAACCATCTCAGAGTGTGAAAGTGAGCGTTTTTGCTTCCAGCCTGTCCTGATTCACAGCTATAAACAAATACAGTGTGTGTAACAATTACACGAGGCAAGCCCCATGAATATACAACAGGGAACTTCAAAATTACTCAAGATCTTTCCTTTTTAACAAGAGAGATTCAGTTGTTTGTTTATTTGTTTGTCTGCCCTAAGAAATATTCTGTAACCAGTTCTAGAAGTGCTTTGCAGAGACTGAGAATGTTATTGTCATACAACTTACCTATTTCCTAGTTTTTTCCCTTTTTGGCCAT
This sequence comes from Penelope pileata, assembly GCA_013396635.1. Classification (NCBI taxonomy): domain Eukaryota; kingdom Metazoa; phylum Chordata; class Aves; order Galliformes; family Cracidae; genus Penelope; species Penelope pileata. The sequence goes on along the minus strand of WBMW01004501.1, from coordinate 63,730 downwards.
AAGGGATAGGTTAAAATTATCACCAAAAAGAGTCTGGAAGTAACTTACCAGAACTTTCTATTAGAAAGTTTTTTTATTAATGTATTTTCTATTAATGATCTAAAAACCACTAATGTAATCAGTGTCGCGGTTCTGATTCAGCAGACAGCTAAGTCCCACACAGTTATTCGCTCCCCCTCCCCAAATGGGATGGGGGAGAGAATTAAGAAAAAAAACAATACGGTAGAACTCGTGGGTTGAGATAAATGCTATTTACTAAGACAGCAGAGAGAATAAAAGAAATAACAGTACATATATATGTATATATGAAACAATAGATGATACACAAAGCAAGGGACCAGTGACCGATATCCAACCAGCCAGCAGCCCCTTCCTCCGGAAAAGAGATGCCCTTTCCATAAAAATCACGTGATGCTATAAGGTATGGAATAGCTCTTTGGTCAGCTCAAGTCAGCTGTCCTGATCCAGTCCCTTCCCAGTTCCCGGTTCCTTAGGACCAAACTGCTTCACTGAGGAACATACTTCCTCGGCTGCGTTCAACACTGCCAGGTGTTATCAGCTTTGTTTTTCTTCTGAGACCAAAACATAGCTTCATACCAGACACTATGAGAGAAGTAACTTCTGTTAGAAACTAGGACAATCAATCAATCACATTTTATTATATCCACACGCAGATGCCAAGGAGATATTTTTTCATGTCTTCAGTTCATTGTACTTGTCTAGAATCTGCTCAAATAGGTTAGCTACATGTCATAATTGCATGTTTTGCATATTGGAATCAAAAAGGAAAATTCATTGTCTGTAAGAAAGATGTTAAATTACATTTAATTTCCAAAGCCATTGAACTTCAGAGGATAACATGTATATCTTATTTTTCAAAAATCTAAAAAACAAATATGCATTCCTATTAACTCCTTTTATATTCTTACAGTTGGCTACTGTTAGTTAAAAAATCAATGCAAATATCAATGTCTTTTCTCCATGTTTAAAATTGATTCCCCAAAAATCTACTTAATTTTGAAAAATATCATCTTAGAAAATTAATCAAAACTGTAGTACAAAATGTGACAATAAAAAACTGAATAAATTATCCAAAACTTAGAATTGTGTATTTAAAAACGCATGCACATTAAAACTAACGACAATGGGTTTTAGGAAGCTTTCAATTTTTGAAACAGGCCTTCTTTGGTCTAATAATTAGTCAGCAAGAAGAATTTCAACAGGTTCTTTTTGGGAAATAAACAGAAAATGAGCAGAAATTGAATTACCTGAATATGCCACAAAAAGAAGGATGTAGCAGGATCACGGTTTGTTAGTGTTTCTCATCCACAGGGAGTATATAAAAGGCTATTTCCTCCAAATTACAGAACTGTTACAGTTAGAATCCAAATCCCAAATATCAAGTATCATATCAAAGTACTCCAGTTTCCACAGGTAAAGTCTTTAGTCACCCTAAACATATTTTGCTCAGAACATATCCTCAAAGCCTGAACTCTGAGGATTTTTACTCCTAGCTAAAATCTCTTCAGGATTCACATGACAGACAGGAGAACACTTAGCTTGCTCTCTGGCTCCGGTGCGGCAAACTTAGCCTCTATTTTCTTTCTGCAGGTTGACCAAGGTAAGGAAGAGTAACTCTGCTTTTCTTCAGGAGCCTTGTAATTGAAGTACTCCTCTGGGAGGCAGAAGACCTGACTTCAAAGTCCTCCATTGCCCCGTGTGTACCACATTACAGGAAGGTGCCAGATTTTTCTGGGCTGGAAGCCTAAATCTTTCTTGTGTCATCTTTTACACTCTGCATAAAATGATTAAATATTCATTGGAGCAGGGCCTGGAGACAGATTTTTGGGCTTGTCTTACCTGGGTGCTGCAGAATCCTGGGCATATTACTCTCTGTCCATCTCTTGCTGTCTCTTTATTTTTCTTGTACAAAATTAGTCTATGCAAAGTGGATGATCTTTCCGAAATGAATCTATGAAACATCAATACCAAGATAATTTTTATCTCCTAGCTAGGATCTCATTAGACACACGGACTCAAGTCCTCACAAACATAGTTTGAACAGGCAATAGAGGAATCAATTGCTTCTGTGTTAGGGACTACAATGTGCAGATAATAAGAAAGGCAGATAGTATCATTTTAAAGAAGATATAACTAAAATAACTAGAGACAAGGGTAACTGGACTGTGGAAAACTCAGTGCAGGCATCTGCATGGCTTGGGAGTTGTCACTTGAATTCAGCCAAACTTATTTATATTCATCTGAGAGCTGTCCATACCAGAGAGATGGCTCCATCCAGAGTCATGAAGCATTGGCACTGAAGCTCGTATTTTGGAAGAGCTGAGGTTCTTAAACACAATCAGCTTGTGCCTCATGGTGTTTCTTAACTAAGGCTCAGTGCAAATTGTTCACTTTTGTGCTGAATCTGGGGTCAGAAGGTTCTGGAGAAGAGAATATCTACCACGGTAATGTCCATGAAATAATAAGGCTAATTTGACCTAAGTTCACTTTATATTGAGACAGCTTTAGTCTCTATATCCAGGATGTATGCTGGTTAATTCAGCATCCGGGCAAGCAGCCTGAAGAGAACTGAATTCTTAATGCAGGCAATAGTAACAGGTAGGGTAAACAGATGCAATGATACAACTGGGAGAAATGGTTACACATGAAGAACAGTGGAAGGGATATTGGTTTTCACCTTTCACAGTATGAGGCCTAGTGAAGATACTGCGTAAAATTCTTTATGTAGCTTTTGACACTGCTTATTTGAGGTAGAATCCATTCTGTTCAAAAGCTAGACTCCTCGAAACAATGTCAATTTCAGGAGAGAATGCAGTAGAGACAAAGGATTTGCCATTTTACTCTGGGAGTAAAGAAGTGAAAGAAGTAAAAAGAGTTCTAAGAACAGCTTAGCACCACTGTCCAATGATTTGTGCTGTCATTCATTTCATGCAAATGTTTTATTTGATGCAAAAAAGTCTTTTTTTGATTCTTTTTTAAAAATTTTCTTTTTCAATATAAATACAATTACTGTTGATGTTACAATAGTGATCTTGCTGTGTAGCAGAAACTTTGCAGTGAATCTTGAATTAAACAGCCTAATTCCTGCTCAGTAGTTTCCAACTCAAGATATGTGTGGTAAAATTCCCAGGTGTGAAGTTCATCCGCGGTTTCCTTAATAAAAATATGAACTGTTATTTATGAAGAGAAATTTCAGAGAACTCCTAGGTTGCGAGGTTGCAGGAGCCCAGATCTCATTAAAATGCAACGGAAGGTGGGTGCCTACATCCCTTAGAGATTCTTAATCCAAGAGATTTAGACACCCATATTCCAGTAATTCATTCCCCCCTCCACCTCCTGGCAGCATAGACCTCTCCTGAGCATACAGCATCAGTCACATATCCTTGCTTGAAAGAACTTATAACAGCCAGATAAGAAATATTCCTTTGGCTCTGATTCAGATGGATTTGAAAAGTATGATTTTTCTTGGAAGAAAACTGAATCCCTTAACTGTTTTCTCCTGCCACCACAGCACAACTACTGATTTACAGCAGCATGAGGTCTACTTTTCCATCTACATAATATTTGGAGAAAGCTTATGGCAACATAACGTGTAAATGAGTATAAGCAGAATGTGTTTGCTTTTCCTTCCTGCCTGTCTATACAAAGATGATCTTGACAGTATCTGTTTTGTGTTGAGCGCTGCACGTCAGGGGTTCTCTACACTGATGTCTGTATGGCAGGTGACAGTTCCTATTTGCCTTCTGGGAATAAGCTTTGCAGTCTGCACCATCTGGAAGGAAGAAAACCCAAAAAATCCATTCCTGACTGGAGTAAATCAGGGGCCAGAACTGGTACCATCATTTCCCTGGATATTTATCAGTGGGTAGCAGCTTTAAAACCTGTGTGAGTCTCCTGAAAAATAATGTCAGAGAGATGCTGTGAATCAATGCATTTGGTAGCCTAACCTTACCTCTTTCCTAGCTGGCACAGGAGTTTTTTTCTGGACTTTTCTGACGATTTCTCTCCCTTCTGTCTAGTTGCATGTCTGGGCTTCCCAGAACAAGATTTGGGTCCATGTATATCTCTTCAGGTTTGTACTCTTTATTTAGATTTTTTCCAATCTACTGTTCATTTCTGTAATTACATATGTAGGTCCAGGAGCTAAAGAGATAAAGGAAATAGCAACCGCAGCAACAGAAAATAAACAAACACACAAAAACATTACTGAACTCTAAGGTTAATGATGGTTCAGTCATTATGTATTTTTCCAAAATTCTGCTACCCATCTGGTACTTACTCATTTCTTTTCCTTTCCATGCTGGTGGTCAGGGATTGATAGCATGCTCTGCTGGTCAAGGCTAACAGCTTTCAATTTTTTACATGTTTTTTTTTTAATTTGAAACATTCCTAACTTTCACAGGAGGAGAATTATAAGGCTCCCTTTCAGAATCCTGTAATTTATTACGTCTTTCAGGAAAGAATTATATGCATTTGCTAGTTCAGTCTTGCATTCAGTATAATCCTCAAACTTCTATCAATTGTAAGATGAGTTTTTGTGAACATACTTCGCATGCAATGCAGTTTGAGTCTTTGAAACACTGCTTCAGATACTGCACCAGAATTCAGTTTAACCATACAATTAGTGAATAAAACTTGGCCATGAGCGTGAATGTTTTCATTTTCCATAGATACGTTGAAATCTGGTGCAGCGCCCAATGGTCTCAAGCATAAGTCCTGCAACAGGTTGCCTAGTATTAGCATTACAGATATATTAAACTCAATAAACTCTTCTTCTCAACAAATCATGTTAGAAAAACACATAGCTTCAATTAAGCATATTTTAGTATTGCAGAAAATTATTATTACTGGGTAGATTACAATCTAGATAGATTGTATCAGTAGTTAATTTCTCTCGCTCTTAGAATTAACAGTTTTCTATAAGGAGTCTGTTCTGTCTACATTTAGATCTTGCAAATACAAATTTTTATTCTAGATGGAAAAATACAGAGAAACAAACAAACAGAAAACACCATAAAATAATTGCTTTTCTGTGCTTTTTGTCAATGTTTCCAACTGTGGAAAATTTATCTTTTTTTTTTTTCCTCCAGATGATTTAAGCCCCTTTAAGTTGTCTGATCCTGTCACCCTCAGGCATATTTTTTAAACTTTCAATTATATTTCTGACTCTTTTTTGAACCTGTTTCTTAAAGCAGAATCACTTTCACAAGAGTCTCTCACAAAATCCAGCATCCCCAGAGTGGTAAACATGACAAATACAGAGGTGTACAAGTCTCTGTACAACCCTCTCACTCACTTCTCTTGATTTTCATTATATTCATTTTTGATAGGCATGAGTCAGACCGGGATTATGATCAGCTACATATCCACAGTGGCAACTCTCAATTTTCACAAGTCATTGCATCCAAGGAAGCAATCACTTAATCTAAATGCATCGCCTGCATTTTTATTACAAGGTGTATATGTTTTTTCATTGTCAGTGTTAAAGACTAAATTGCCTATTTCTCTTCATTACCTTCAGCTCACTCAAGATCAGACATGTGAAGATATTTAGGAATTGAGTATTTTACAACAGTTGATAAATATTGGATGGAAATGTAGTCTGAACTGGCAAAAAAGCTCCCTAGAAATGCATCTTCTTGATAATTCCCAATTAATGACAGTATCTGAAGACTAGGAAGGTAATAATCTACATAATATTTTGTATATTGATTTAACAATGCTCAGTTTTATTAGAATGTTGTGTGATAACAGACAAATACCTTAGAGCATGGGTGTTCAACCTTTTGGCTTGCCTGGGTCACATTGAATGAAGATAAATTGTCTTGGCCATATATAAGATATATGATGCAGTGTATTAACAGAAAAAGAAATTATTTCTGATATCCAATCAAAGCCTCACTTGAAGCAACTTGAAACCATCACATCATGTCCTATCACTTTTCATCTGAGGAAAGAGGCCTTGCAAGGAAATCATGAAATTGCCTGTCCCTAACACATAATTTCCCAAACTAGACTGGATGGAGAGGTCTCTTTATGTGGCCTTAGCACCCTGTTTTTGGGCAGGCAAAAGGTGCAATGCAAATCATCTCTAACACTGTGCTGAAAATGTACTTACATTTTCTGTGAACGTTTCCAATTCTTCCATTCAGATTTTGCATCATTTCCTGTTGCCTGTTCATCTGCAGTATAGAACAAACCACAGGATTTAGATTTTAGGTTCATACTTACCAAGATATTCAAAAATTGAGCACAGTCACAGTGTTAGGTGATAGTAGGTTGCTACATTCTTCACTAGATTTGTCCTCTGTTCTTCAGAAGCAGAAGAGAATCAAACTGATGTATCCAATGGATCCACAGAGTAAAATTCTTCTTTACTAGTGTTTTCATGTATATGAACTCTTTTAAAGCACCTCATAAATTTGAAATGTTTGCAAATCCTAATTTTCACAATATCATTTAAGGAAATGAAAATATCTGCAGCTTTCATGTTTCTTAAATGACATCAGTCTTACTTTAAGAGAGAAAAGATTGCAAATGATTTCATATGTAAAATTAAAACTATGATTAAACTTTTCAAGTTTCTTATTCATTCAAAAATATTTGCACAGTCTGTATTCACAAGCTTACTTTATTTCTTAACTTAACTAGTTATGTTATCTGATTGCTAGTGTTCTTATTTATCTTACAGTCACAATTCTGGTCTCACCTGCCTGCACAGGACTTTTCCTTTCCTTTAAAAAAAATCGTGACTTGTCTGTCTTTTTTCATTGAAAGAGCTTTTGTTAGTTAACTCTGCAGAAGAAGGAAATATTTTCTCATAATTGAGGATCAGATCCAAATCTAGCTAAAACGAAGACTAAAGGTAGTTCAGGATTTTTTTTTTTATTTTTTTTTTTGTGGAATGTTTTCATCAGGAAATTCCAATTCATTAACGCTTTTCAAATGAACATGCTGCTTTTGATAAAAATATCATTAGAAAAGCCTTCTTGGATGCAGTGCACTAAATTTTGGTCAAAAACGGAACCAGACATGCTTGTCTACAAATTACCAAGATGCCAGTGGCTACCACAAACACCCATTGTTTTCAAGAACTGGGTTAAAATTCTTCTTTTGCAGCAGGCAAGGCAGCTATCTGAGCTTGAGTTTCTCTCATTCTTCAGGAAGACATAAAGGTCTGCAGCTAGTTACTATTCCTTACTTTCATTCCAGTGTGAAAAAGATTATTTTCAACACCTTTCTTGTGAGGGAAAAAAAAAAAAAGCACTTCAATCTTGCTCCAGAAGATAGAGATTTTCCTTGGTACCTGGTTCATATTCTAGTTTCAATATCTATGAACAGCTTCATGATCTGCCAAAGCCAGGCCTTGGATTCTGCCTAGGTTCAGACCTGCTGCTGTGACTTGCTGTATTTCTGCTCGCAAGTCATTTTAATTTCCTCATTTAAAATTTATAAAAACACATCAAAAGGAATGAGCTTCCTGTAGAAGATTCCTTCTAGTGCACTGTCTTCTGGTCTGTCTTTATGTTGATAACTTATCATTTTTGCATTTTTTGCAGGGTGCTTTGGAAGAGAAAATTATAGAAAAATACCAAACAGAAGCTCACTGAGAGTAATTCAGTAAAGGAGGATTAACCATCCATAGCAAGAAAATGCAAAAGACACATCAAATGTGGGAGGAAAAGAGCACAGATAAGGAAACAGTAGATCAGACTGTGTGGGCAAGAGGGTTAACAGGAGCATATGTCTAAATATGCTGAAATGTGCCAGAACAGGCAGGGAATTTGTTGTGTCATCAAGGTAGATAATTTTCCTTTTTTTTTTTTTTTGGTGATAAAAGTTTCAATTTATAAATGCCACTTTCTTTTAAAGATTTCATGATCTTGTCCAGTTCTCTCACCCCTTCTACAAGAGTTTTTACCCTACAAAATTGAAGGCTTAGGGGGCATGTTAAAACAGTCCCTCCCTTTTGCAGGCAATGTCTGCTAGAAATTTTAGGTATGCCTAAGACTGGTTTCACCGAAGTGCAGGTGAGGGGGATTTACTAACAAAGGCCAGACACAAACTTTAGCATAACTTACTGCTTATTGGGAACACTGGGTGTTTGTTCAGAAGTTAAGCCCTACCTCTTTAAAATATCAACCTTGCCTTTTCACATTCTTACAGATATCTCTTCTGAAGTTCCTTCAAAGCAGAACAGACAGGAATGCATATTTCTTTATTGTATATTCTTCAAAGAATCTCATTGAACTGATAAAGTTACAATGTTGACTCTAAAAATTAATTGCAAGAGGCCTTGTAATTCTGCCTTACAATTAAGTTCTCACTCAACAGATTCTCCCAAACCCCAAGAGATGTGCTGAGGAAAACCTTAATCATCAAGAAGGTGAAACAAGACTGTGTGCAGCATAAAAGTGGAGTGAAGGAGATTAACACAAAGCAAAGTAGATGAGATACTGGCAGATAAATGAAGCGCTGCACTACTTTTTTTGAGGGGTAGGTGGGTGTGTGGGTGAGAAGGGGGAGCCCTTAAAGCTTTCCTGCTATGTTTTATATCTCTACCAATCAGCATTTTTCTCGCTTCTATTTTTTCTACAGTCTATTAAGGAGACAATTTCAGACAAACCAAGCCAATGCTGGGGGTTATTGAAAGGCAACTGAAGAACAAAACTATTACCAGGCATAGGCAACACAGGTTCATCAAGAGAAAGTCCTGCCTTAATAATTTGATCTTTTATGATAAGGTCACCCACTTGGAGGTAGACAGGAAGTTAGTGGATGTATTATTTCTAGATTTCAATAAGGTCTTTGGTATTGTCACTCACAGCATTCTTCTGAACAAATTAACTCACTGTGAGATAAACAAGTTCGTGCTATGCTGGGTGATGAACTGGCTGAATGGCAGAGCTCAGATTGTTCCAATAAATGAGGCTACATCAGGTTGGTAGCCAGTCACTAGTGGCGTTCTCCAGGACTTCATTCTGGGGCCAGTCCTGTTCAACATTTTTATCAATGGTCTGGATGCAAGAAAGGAACACATGCTTTTCAAATTTGCTGATGATACTAAACAGAGTTGAATCCCAGGAAACATTACAGGTCTTGCTGAGGTGTCCAGACACTTTGGAGAACTAGACAATAATAGCCCGCATGAAATTCAACAAAGTTAAATGCTGGGTGCTGTACCTGGGCTGGCGTAAAACCAGACACAGGCACAGACTGGAGACAAGTGGATGAAAGCACTTCAGCAGGAAGGGACATGAGGGTGCTGGTGACAGCAGCTTAGCATGAACCAACAGTGTGCCCTGGCAGCCAGGAGGGCAAATTGTATTTTGGGATGCAGTTCTTATCTCCACAATATAAAAAGGATGTTAAGGTACTTGAATACATCCAGAGAATGGCAACAAAATCATTAAAAAACTAAAAGACAAGTCCTGTGAGGAAAGGTTGTGGCCAATTGGGTTGCCTAATTTAGAGAAAAGAAGGCTGAGGTGTGACCTCATTGCTCAGGTGCAGGTCTCTTCTACCTGGTAACTGATGACAGTACATGTGAGAACAAGCTATGCCACATGAGATTCAGAGTGGATATTAGGAAAATTTTCTATTACTATGAGGGTGGACAGACACTGTAATAGGCTTCCTAGTGAGGTGGTAATGCCTCAGGCCTGTGAGTGTTCAAGAAGCGTTTGGGTAATATCCTTAATAATTTGATTTAATTTTTTGTTAGCCCTGAAGAGGTCAGGCAATTGAACTTGATGATCTTCATAGATCCCTTCCAATTGAACTACTCTATTCTATCCTGTCCTAACTTTTAGATTTGGTGGACTTAAGCCAATTTGTACCAGCCCAGCACAATGGCCCTACTGACCTTTCAGGTAATGAATCCAAAATTTAGATAAAGCTTACACTTAAACCCACCAGTTCTCTCCATATGGAAGTTAAAATATGATTTTCCTATTCATTTAGTCAGCTTGAATTCCCTTAAGATGAAGGGCTGGATGTTTGGATTATTACAACATCCTTTCCCTTGGCCTCCAGACATGCAACTTGCTGTGCACAGATCTGTTCAGAACACTGCACATCATTCCTATGCTTTTACTATAAACATTTTCCTTTCACCCTGTCACTGAGTTTTCCTTCTTTACCAAGTTTAACAGAAGCTGCTTGTCTTCAATTTCCAGATCTTTTCCAGGTTTACAGACTTGTTTCTCTTTTATTATTTCAATGTTAACTCTGTGCTCATACAGTGATTTTCTTCACTGCTTCTTTGCTTTCAGCCAAGGGCCCTTCATGTTTCTTTTTTTTTCCTATGAACGTCACCTTATTTTCACATTCTTTTTTTTTTTTTTTTTTTTTTTTTTTTTTTTTTTTTTAATAAACCATTTGCTGTGACGTTAGAACAATTTTTGGTACCCAAGCTCATCTGAGGCCCTTCATCTTACATAACTGAAAGCACAAATACTGTGAGAACAAGCAATAGGTATCTCCAATTTCACATGTTCAGTTGTGTGGCATATTAAGGGCTTGAATGGGCACAAATGCAGTGACGTGGTAGATGGGCATACAGGGTGATTACAACGTTGCATCTTCTTTCATGTAAGCTTTATTTGCTTCTCCCACTAGGAGAAGTTAGAATTTTGGTCCAATTATACAGAATATTTTAGTGTGATGCTATGTTAAAGAGCAACTGGGAATGAACTTCCAGAAAAATCCATACATCCTACAACACCTTTATCCACAGCTCAAACTATACTATGAAGAAATTAAACAGAGCAGACTGGCAACTACCTGAGCAAGTCTTAACTTTCTCATTTTATAATAAGGTTATCAGCATTAAATTTTACACTACTACAAGAAATACATATATTAAACAAAAAATACAGAAGTGCTTCATATTTTATATGCCTACCCAAGTGTAGGATACAGTACATGAATGTCTGAAATGAGTATAGAAAAGTCGAAGTAGCTCTGCCTAGACTGCGTAAAATAAAAAATCATGCCAAATCCAACAGAAAACCTAAACCTTAGATTATCCCACCAAGGAAGAACCATTATGGTAAGAGCAATCCTAGGTCCTTGGAATATCAAGTTGTTCTGCAAAGAACATACGAAGATGAAATAATGCAGTATCCACTAACACATAATTAAAAACACTGCAGTTAGCCTATCCAGTCTTTGGGTAGCATGAGAGGAATTATTGGGCTAAACCATGACATTTTTCTACATTAATTCACATATAGATTTTGCTGCAGTGATGCACACTAGCTAGTGTTGGATTAGTAGTTCTCACTACTACGTTTGTGTACCTGGCATAGGAAGCAGGTGGCCTTTCCCAAAGATAATATGTCAAAACAAATCTACCATTATCTAAAAGAGAAATGTACAGTTAGTAGCACTTGGCCTTTCACATAGTTAACCCTTCATATAATTTGAAACAATAAAATTATCAGGCTATTTTTAATACCCACTTCTAATAGGACATACGTTAATTAAAATAAGCAATGTGTAATAGAATGCTGAGCTTGCTCAAATGTGCTCAAGTATTGTACTTCAGAGATGACAGTTCCTCCAGATTTTTGCTTTACAGTCACACATTTGGTTTCTAAATCTTAAATTATACTGGGGGCATGCAAGCTGCTGGCTTCTCTCTGCAGTTCAGAAAGGACTGACTGTACAACAAAGTCTGGCTCAAGTCTTCATTCCACTTTAATTTTTTCCAAATCTCAGAGCTGGAACTATGCCACTGAGCTTTGTCTATTCTCCAGAAGTACCTCCTCCATTAATCATTTGATTAAGATAAACAAATTCTCAATTTTAGTAGAAAAGGTGACTTGCATCATATAACCACCTCCCTCCAAGCTGATATTTTTTGATCTTTGTAGGAATTAGAGGGGAATTTATAAATAAAATATGGGTTCTAGATAATATATCAAATACATTTTCCATCATCTAAAGAGAAGGTATAAAAACCTTCAGCACAAAAGGCTGAAATCTTTCCATCTCTTATCACCTTTCTTTGAAAGAAGCTATTGTCTCACTCACATGCGCTCATGAGTAATAGCATTACTACTACAGATGTAGGTTTTTTCCATTTAATTACACAAGCTAGAAGTGTTGCTGTTTCAAGTGTTAGTTTCCTGAAGATATGTTGTGCAATACTTACTGGCTAGAGAGCAAAACTGAAATAAAAAAATGTTGATTTCTTTTTTTCTTTTCTCTCTTTTGATGTTCCAAAGTGAAAGTGACAGACCCACATTTAAATCCACAGTTCCTCTTTATTACATAGGCTGACTGTATGTGCTTAATATTTGGCATTATTATTTCATGATATGTTCAAGCTGTTTAATATTTGAATTTCATTGAACAAGACTGGTATCTAATGATAAAAGAACTTTTTTCTTCTATAAACCAATGTGGAATATACTTAAAGCTGGAACTGTTAAATCAACGAGAATTTAGTTCTACAATTACATTGGCTTGATTTTCTTTGCTGTTTAAATTGTTCGTTTTTGAAAATATGAACCTTAATGTTTCATCATACAATGATGGTTAGCCATATATAGGTCATTGTCTTAAACTTGGTGAAGTTTACCCATTCCCAGAGGTGACCCAAGGAGCTAGAATTAAATTCTGAAAAAAATATAAAAATATCACTGGAGTCAGTGAGCTCACAGCAGAAAGGAAGCATTTTGCTCTTTTTTTTTTTTTTCTCCCCATAGTTAACTACAGATTTTTTTCCAAAGTTAAAATTTAAAAGTGATCCAAAATATTTTTTTCTGTAGAATTAGATGCAGAGTATCAATTCATAACGGCATTTCCTGTAATAGAAAGTGAAAGACAGTCTTATCTCCTCCTCTAACAAAAGTGCAAACCATTTCACTTTTTTACATTTATGTTTATAAGCTTTATAAGACAAAACTGAAGTTAGTTTAGCTGAAATGAAAGCAACTTTGGGAGAATCTCCACTACATCTTAACATCTCCTTACCATTTTCATCCAGGCTACAGGAAAACTGCTATATCTTTTTATTTTTTTACTTATTCTGCAAAAAGCATAATGTTTAACTGAGGATGGCTATTTTTAGTGATTCTCTTTTTTTGATCTTGAGTTTTTCTTTCTTTCCTGAAACCTGTTTTTTAATTTGTTACAAAAAAGCAAAAAAGGAGAAATACATACTCTACTCACTAATCTATTTTTCCTACTGCACAATGATATACTCCCTTTTTTTATTCCTCTTTGGTGCTAAACTAAAGCTAAGTTCAAAAAGAGCTTAGATTTGCTGTCAGAATAGAATCCAGATTACTTTTATAGAGTCCAAGGTTTTCTTTGAAGCACCAAGAAGAAAAAGATTAAGATTAGCTTCAGAAAAAACTGAGCAAATCTAGTTGATTGGAAGATACAGGCAATAGGAAACATTAGAAATAATACAAGCTGTGTATTGTCTGAAATGTTACTTCTCTCTGGAGCTTAAGTGCATTACTCCCAACTTTTGTGATTGCATATTTACTAGTAAGCAAAAGAAGCCACAAACAGTTCTGTGATCCTAAGGTTATCTGGTATATGACATTCCAACTAAACTCTCTTCCCCGCCACAACAGTATAGTCACAACAATATGGTCTATTTGCATATGCAAGCTTCTGAATCATATGTGGTTATTGTCTGCAAGCATTACTTGGTCCAGCTGAAAAAGTTCAAATATTTGACTATGTTATTGTATGATGGTACTTGGGCTCATTCCTTGGCTTTATCACATTCACTAGCATAGACATAGGTTGTAAGAGTACCCTCATCACCTCAAAATGAAGAAGGTTTAAATCCAATTTATTCTCTCTCAAATCATATATCTACTTATAGTACTAATTTTTAAGTGGGAGGAGACCTCAAGCTATCTCACATTCACTTGTTTGGAACTTCAAGTCTCTGAATCGTGCTTATTTTTGTTAAACTGTGTGCTGCCTGGCTTCCATGAGGTACTTACATGATAAGCTGATGATCTCTACTTTTCTGTGATAAAACCTTTATAAGTTCCAGCCTGTATCAGTCTCATTTTGCCAGCCATCTTCTGAAGAAAATTCATCTTATTGGCCTGAAGTTGTTGATCATATCCTTCCCTTCTTTCCCTACGTTATCTGGACTGATCAAATTAGGATCTTATCACTTTAGGTCTTTTGTTGTTTTGACAAATTCTTGTCACAGAGTTACTCACTCCCTGTTTTCCTTCTGACTCTATTATTACTTTGGCATTGAAATCCAAACAGGGATTGGAAGAATTTCTTCACAGAGAAGGTGGACAACATTGGAAATGGCTGACCTGGGAAGTGGTGAAGTCCCCGTTACTGGAAGTATTTAAGAGATGCGTGAAGGTGGCTTTAGGGGACATGGCTTAGTGATGGGACTTGGTAGATCAAGTCAATGGCTGGACTTGGTCTTGCGTCTCTTTTCCAACATGTTTGATTCTATGATTTTTTTATTCTATCTTTGTATGTAAATTAATGTCCTGAAGTTCTTTCAGAATATGGAATCCTGAGAACATGCAGACATAATTTAATTCCACGTAACTTTCTGAAATGTGACATCAGTTCACTTGAGCAGACTTTAGCAAGCTGGCTCTCATATCAGCATTCAGAATCTTGACAACTCATGTTCTCCCTGCAACATGTGGAGAGAATTTTGCTAGTAATTTCTTAATGTAAAACATCTGAATAGTGAGATAAAACAACTGGAAGGAGATATGATACAAGAGTTCTACAAAATCATGACTAGTAGATGGCTTGATTGTTCACCGTCTTCCCATACAACAATGAAGGCACATCAAAAGAAGGTAGCGATTTAAAAGAAGTAGATGGCTCTCTGGCAGTAGGAAGCAGTTCTGAGAAATGCCCTACCAAAGGATGTAGTGTGTACAGAAGTCTGTGTGGGTTCAAAGATAAGCAAGTACTTAGAAGAGACATATGTCGGGGGTTACCTAATAGACAAACTTCACCAGGCTTAGGAAATTTCTTAGGCTTAAAATAGTTGGAAAATGGAAGAATATGATACGGGAAACGTCCTCACTTTTTGGCTGCTTGCTTCCCCCTCCCTGATCATCTACGTACCAATACTATTCTTTGGGTTTGCCTGCTCAGAAGAGCATTGCTCACTTCTGACAAAATCTGAGGGCCTTTCTTGCATGGTGTTCTTCATTCAGGAGAGTGAAATGGAAATTAATTGGAGGGAGGATCACTGTGCAAGTGCTGGGCATGCCACATTTCAACAAGAAGGCCTTGGGTGTACCCATATTCTTTGATCCTTGGTGCATGTGATAGTACATAGGCTTAGTTTGAGTACTGGTGGCCAGGAAGGTGTTACTGGGACAGATAGGAATTTGAGCAATTTGAGGACTACTGGTGTTGGGGAAGATCTTATTGTGCTTTCTGTAGGTGTAGTGGCTTCCATAGCCATCATGATCATAAGTTAGAGGTGATTTTCTGCTTCTTCTTTTGAAGGAAGGCACAGGGCAAAAATTTCACAGGGTTAGATTTAGGGAAAATGTTCTCTTGCCATCAGCATACCCCATTCACAGAGCAGTAGATGGGTGGGACCAGTCCTCCTCTGATTGGCCCCTGATTTTATATTACTATCATCTAATTTATTTAATTCACATGCCAACTTTTTAAATTATCCCCATTAAAATGAGATCTGCTGTGGGAAAACAGAACAAAGAAAAACAAAACAAAACAAGAAAGCTTTAGACTTAATCAGAAGGCAAAGTATGCTCAATTTTGTGCATGTTTCCCTGTTTATAGCATAGTGATATTATAACCTCCAGAAAAGACCGTACTGAGCATTTCACTAATACATCAGAGTAGGATCTCCATGGACAAATGTCTCTAGCACACACAGTTGAGCCAATAATTTTCTCCATTAAGAGAAGAGCAATGACTTAGTTACCTCTCTTAAACTTGCAAATCTAGGAATCATAGGCAAGGATCGCCTTTTAATCAGTGGCCTCTGCCAAGAATGAATATTTCTAGTCCACGAATATCTGTGTGTATGTTGGAGGGGGAGGGGAGTGGAATGGGGCATGTTACAGTTCTGCAATGATTGGACATAGTAAATCCCTAAAACCTTTATTAGCATCCTGGTTCCTCAGACTCCCACAGAGAACTGCTAGAAATGAGATAAGAGAAGAGGGACATCCATTTGAATCAGCACAGCTGTTTTTACAAATTTAGTAGAGCATGACATAGATGAAATTCAGGTTCCCCATTCCCAGTCATTTCTCTAAGGCTAGAAATGTATTTATGCTCTGACTCTAGACTGAATAGCTCAGGTGAGGTAGGTGAAGAAATGCCTACTTGTTGCTTTCGGAGCGGTATTTGCGTAAGAGGATTGAGATGTTCAGTGATGTCAAGGATAAAATACTTCTTCTTTAGGAAGAATCCTCAATGGCTAGAAATTTTAATCTATTAAATTTAGGTGCTGAAGATCTTCTGGCATCTTCAGAAAAAGGTGATGATTGCATGAGAGTTTTAAGGAAATGCTGGTTTTGACCCAACAGTTTCCATCATAGCAGATGAGAGCATTCAGGGCTGTGCTTGACCTTCAGAATGACCTATTCCTCTGTACCACAGGAAATCCCTTGACAAGCTGTTTCAGCAAGGGGCTGGGAATGATAACAGCAGCCAAAGGGGAGGAGAGCTAAAGAAAGGTGAGGCAGGGAACGTACTGCAACAGCCCTGACGGGTCACTGAACTTGAAGTGTGCTTTATGTCACTCTGTCAAAATTATCTCCCCATGGGATGGCTGTCTCCTGCTCTACAGACATTATTATTGCTACAGAGGGGACAGCCTACTCTAAATCCTCAAATGGCAGAGATTAAAATAGAATAGATCATACTGTAAGTCTTCCTGTCCCAAGGACATCTTTGCGCATACCTAGACAAAAGCCTTTTAAAATCATTTATTTTCAAAGATCTATCCTCATTTGTCCCCCATATTGTAGCTATTCATTTGCCTCGAGCTAGAGCTTCCTTGATTTTACTGTGAATTGTGTTTATGTGCAGTTTTTTTTAACAAAGAAAGCATCATAAGGATGAAGGGCCACCCTCAGTAGACTGATGATCTTGTAGGACAAAACTGCTTCAGTTACTTTGCAGTCCTGAGAGCTGACTCGACAGAGAATAGGCACATAAAATAGCAGCATTAAGTTCTGATATCATGCCACATACTGCATCCACTAGCCTGGAAATCCATAAGAATTTTTCAGTCTAAGAAAAGCATAAATCAGAAAACAATATGTGTATCTAAGTATAGGTATTTTTGATTCATGTCTTGCTATATTTTATACATTAGCTCTAAACCAATACTCCTGAAACATGTCAGGGAATCTCTGTTATGCTGATATTATTATCTAGAACAAAACAAAACTAAAATTGTATTCATCAGGATGAATAAGATTCATTTAATATTGTTAATGATCCAGGTCAGTCCATATGATTCTGTAAAACAATTTTGTTATATGCATTGAGATTTTCTTTTTTCTCTTTTTTCTTGTCCTTTGTCCTTTCATTATGTGTACAGTTGTTTTATTAGTTCAAGAGCATAGACAGTGGATAATAATTTTCTGATGAGTAGTTTCAACAAAATTTCTACATAGTCTACCGGGATTACAGCTTTTAAATTTCTTGTGAGGCTATAGAGTTAAAAACTGGAGTAAAACTCATAAAATAGACTATAATTGAAATCATTCTTACTGGCAGACAAATTTGAAGCCAACATTTGTACTTGATTAACTGCAAAAATCTTGGGGACGTTATGTTATAGGATGGTGTATGATATACATAATAGCTGAGTGCTTGTACCTGTTTAAAAGTTATGAGGACATTTATTGTAGTGAAAAAGATTGTAGTTTTGGGGGGTTTTGTTTTGTTTTGATTTTTAAGTTGTAAAACAAACCAAATGGAAGCAAAATAATTGAAGACCATGGTAAAAAAAAAAATTGAAAGGAATAAGTAACGATTAAGTAATTAGAGATCTATTATGCCCTGGCCACAAAGTGGGAGAGGAAAAGAACAATTTCTAGAGGTCATATCAGTCCAAGTTCTCTATTGGTATAAAAAGTACATAACATTTCAAGAGCTCTGTGGAGCTCTAGCTTTTCTGCCAACAAATAATTTCAGCTAGTGTATCTGCAAAAGCCATCAGCAGAACACCATCAGGCAGCTTGGAGCAGATTTACTGTCCCTGCAACATTTGCTAAGAAGCAGGGCTACTGGCACGTATTGACATGGCTGCTCCAGAGTCATAGCCTTCTGCTCCCAACAGCAGCCAAATCACAGCAGGTTTTCTATATGTGCATACAGTGTGAAAGCTCAGGGGAAGGCATTCCCTGCTTTTTTAAGTTCAGGGCCAATAGTCAGAGTTGTTATCACTCTGTGAACAACAATTATATGCGCCTTTAGAGTTTAGGTTATTATAGTCTGTCAATTTTGTAGCAGTAAGAGCAGTGGCTTACAATGATAGTTAATTTTTGGCAGTATTAGCTCCTTAACATTACTAAGCAGAAAGTCATGTTGTACTCCTGATTGTTCACATTGTGTAACATTACAACAATCTATTATGAGGAAGAATCTGTATTGTAAATTGGCCTACCCCCAATTAATTCATTTTTTCTAAACTAACTTTACACCGGTTGAGAAGCTTGTTCACTGATTTTTCTTGAGAAAGGACATAAAGTAGATGTAAACTAATAGAGTTACAAAGAAGTCCTTTAGACTCACATTTAATTAGTGGGTTATCAGAAAAAGAAAAACCTATTCCACTTATTGCTTGCTTTCTACTTCTATAAGCATTCTATAAGCATTCTTCTGATGATTAGATATGCATTAATTTTATGTATTTGTGTGTAAAAACAATCTCCTTCCACACTTTTCATTAATGTTGATTCTTAGTGTTCTGTTGTGGTTTGAGCTGGCAGGCCTGGAAACACCACACAGCCTTTCGCTCACCGTGCCCCCCCTCCCCCGCCCCTCAGCTGGGATGGGGGAGAGAATCAAGAAATAAGGTAGAACTTCGTGGGTTGAGATAAAAACTATTTACTAACAGAAAGAGGAAAATAGAGTAAAATAACAGTAATGATAATTATATACAAAACAAGTGATTGTACAAAGCAATCGCTCACCGACCGTGACCGATGCTTAGCCAATCCCCAAGCAAATGGGCCCTCCCAGCTCACTTCCCTTCCTTATGATGTCATATGGTATGGAATATCCCTTTGGTCAGTTTGGGTCAGCTGCCCCATTCTTGTCCCCTCCCAGCTTCCTGCACTCCCCCTAGCCTCTTCACTCTTTTGGCAGAGATGTGCAAATGTCCTTGGTTCTGTTCAGTGCTGCCAGGTGTTATCAGCCTTGTTTTCCTTCTAGAACCAAAACACAGCTTTGTAGCAGACACTAAGAGAGAAAGTTTCAGTTAGAAACTAAGACATGTTCCCACATCAATTATTCTTTATCAGTTTTATAATGTGTCCCCCTTTCTTGTCCATAATCTCATTTATTCTTTGAGATTATCTTTTCACTCAGGGTGCCTTTGTGCCTGTTTTATCATTTGTTTAAAAGGATCTCCTTAGTTACACAGTTGTTAACGTAAGATTTTGGATGACCTTTTCAAGCAATCATCTTGGGGCTGGAATTCACCACACCTTTTGGTGAGTGGTGTCCTCTTTTGCAAACATTGCCAGCTCCTCACATGTTTTAAACAACATGGGTCATGTAACTTTAGTTAAAAAGCCAGTCCCAGTGATGATTTCAACACCATTGCTTGTGAAGTAGCCTACTGCTATTGTACACACATGACAATAAAATCTTTACTGCTGAAAGACACAGTACAACTAAATTACCACTCACCATTAAATTATTAAAAGTATTCTAAAAGTGATGTTAGATAAGGTAGAGATTTTATGTTTTAATATTTCATGATAAGATGAAAGAGAGAATTAGAAGTCACTCTGATAAGCTAGAGATGCACAATTTTCACTGCAGCTTAGAGAGTAGATTTTACTTTGGCTGTTCCTAAGGTGTGATTTACACTGAATCACAAGTTGTCCCTACTTAGAGCATTTTCAGTGAGAGGAGGTGGAAAGCAGGATATCGATATCTTACCACAGAAAGATTGAAGCTCACAGAGCTATCTACTGGAGGTCTGACTCCAGGAAGCACAGCCACCTGTGAAGAAGTGTACTGAGCTGGCCTTGAATTCAGGTTTTGTTCGGTTGTGCATCCAAGCACCTAATGTCACTGAGAAGCTATACGACATCCTTCCCGATTTCCAGATGCCTCTATGGAGCACACAAGCCTGTGTCTTGTTTACCCAGTGGAGTCTCAGATTGCACAAGGTGCCTATGTGTGAAAAGCTGAACAGAGCCTCTAGTCTGTTCAAGCAATGTGGCATGAGTCTCATTAGCATACAGGATCAAGAATAAATAAAAACATTATAAAAAATTTTCATATTTTATCTTAACTATGTAGATATAAAACAGGATACTGAAGTTGAACGTTGAAAGCCATATTGACAAAGCTCTTAGACGAATTTGACAGATCTTTTGTTTTTAAGACCTATTTTCAAAATCCAAGTGTTCTTTAAAAGGTTTATTTCCCCTCAAGGAGTCTAAGCAATTGGTGCCAACAAGCCAACTGTCAAGTCCAAGTATTACATGTGTGTGTAGAGAAGAGATGGATTAATGGAAAAATTCATAAGAAAGCTGTTTAGTGTTGAGATTTCCGAATGGTTTGTGTTAATAATAAATGGGTGGGGAGAAATAATTTGAAATGATTGACATCTGAATCTGGCTTCTTAACTCTCAGGGTTAACTGGACTAATTCTAAGGCATTTCACATAGTTCTCGTTTTGTGCTAAAGGAGATTTTTAAATCTTATAGACTCCAGAATGGATAACAAATTCACTGTATGCCGGTATCAATCATAACAAGTACCAAAATAACAGTAAAATAACTTAAACATCCAGAGAAATACATAGCATTCGTTTATATGGATCTCATTTACCCAACATAAAAAAGGGCAGATAGGATTTTGAGTGTTAATGATGCATTGGAGAATAGGGAATTAAAATGGCACAGATTAAAAGGACAAGCTATCTAGAACATTTGCTAATTTACCAGTCTTAAAATAAACTTAACACATGCACGTGCAGTCAAATCTGCCAAATGTCAGTAATTTATTAAGTAGAGTTAAACATTTTAGACAATTCCTTTACAAGAAATGGGTAGTTTTCCAAAAAGGCATTTGAGTGAAGGACCAGGCAACCTTCCTTATTCTGATATAAGTCTTTTACTCACTAGGATCTTTAAATCAGGCTGGTTGTAACTGGACAATTGCCTGGTTGTAATAATTTGTTCGTTTTTCTAAAACAAAGCTATTTTGGTATCTCCCACCAAAGAACTGCCTACTATATAACCTCCTCTTTGAAACCAAACATTAGGTCTGCTGCACCACCTTGTCTTCAGCCACTAAAGTCCTGTGATATTTGATCAGCAATTTCCAGAGTACTGGCTCTCATGTATCAATGGGGAGAAATATCCTCAACCAACTGGAAAGCAGGTTTGCAGAAAAGGACTTGGGGATCTTGGCGGACACCAAGTTCACTACAAGCCAACAATGTGCCTTTGTGTCTAAGAAGAGTAGGAGTATGCTGGGCTGCATTAGGCAGATTATTGCCAGCAAGTCAAGGGTGGTGATACTTCGCCTTTATTCAGCATGAATGAGAAGCATCAAGGGTGCCAGAACCAGTTCTGGGCTCTTCAGTACAAGGCAGACATGGATATACTGGAGCCAGACCAGTGAAGGCCCACAAAGATTGTTAAGGGACTGGAGCAACTGTCATACAAGGAGAGGTCAAGAGAGAGGGGACTGTTCAGTCTGAAGAGTGGGCTGGGAGGGATTCTTATCAGTGTGTATAAACAGATGAAGGAGGAGAGAGGAGGTGAAAAGAGGAAGGAGCCAGACTCTTCCTATTGACGTCCAGATGGCAGACAAGAGGCCATGAAGAGAAATTAAAGTACAGGAAAGTCTATTTAAAATAAGAAAGTATTTTTCTGTGAAAATGGTCAAATGCTGGCATAAGTTACCCAGAGAGACTGTAGAGGCTCCATCCTTGGAGACATTCAGACCTTGACTGTACACAGTCTTGAGCAACCTGCTTTGGGCATAAGGCTGGGCAAGACATTCTTCAGATGTCCCTTCCAGCCTCAGATATTCTGTGATTCTGTGAATTTTTTCATTTCCCTAACAACAGAAACATGTGATCCTTTAAATGCTGGAAGGGAAAACATTCTTCTTTATGCTTCCAATTTGACAGCAAAATGTTTTTCCAGTGAGAAATGTGATTCATCAGTTTGTACAGGAATGCCAGATTTTTTAAATGAATATGCCTGCAGACATAGGTAGCCAGCCAAGTACCAGCTACACTTTAAAAAATGCTGGGTTTGTGTCCCTGTATTGCTTCAAAAATCAGACCAGTATTAACTTTGTTTCCGTAAATTTTAAGTTCATCACATGACTCCTTCACTGTTTAATTTTTGTGCATTTTTACACTAGTTCTTCTGTCCTCTTTCACTATTAGCCTAAGCCTTATGCAATCATTTGTATCACTGAAGTGATTTTTTTTTTGCTTTATTCAGACAAAAGGAAAAAGGGCAAAAATGATTCTGAATTTGAAGGCAGAAAGAAGAAAAAGGAGTGAATTCTTCTAGAGAATAAATTAGCACTCTGAAGAGTAATTTGGACTCTGAAAAAGACACCCGATAACTAAGGCCAGGTGACACAAAATCTGAGTCTTACTTCCAAGATGTCTTCTTTTTGTTGCTATAACTTTTAAATATGTTCTGATTTTGTTTTTCTTGTTTTGACAAGACTGAGCAGATTTGTTCACTACCTGTGGTCCATAAAAATAAACATGGTTTTGCTTAAGAGTTGTAAGGAGCAGTGTTAGGATCCCAGACAAACTCTGTTCTTGCCATCACTTTATTTCAATAAATGATTATCAGAAAGATATCACTCAGTGTTTACATCATAGCCTAATAGCTAGAGTACTGCCTAGAGAACTTGCAGAGCTATGTTTCATTTCCTGTTGAGTCTGAAAAGGTCCAAATTCAGAAATTCTCCATCTTATGGAAGTTCCTTAACTCTAAGTTTGAGCTGGAAACAGACAAATTCCTATATCCCTCTTTTTAGAACTATGTTGTTAAGCAAAGGAATGAAAGATTAGCAAGCAAAATACTGACAGCTACCCAAGAAGTTTAGTCTTTCAGCTGAAAATGAAGAATTTTGTTTTGTTTCCTGCTTTGGTCTCTGCTTAAGCATTTTACATTAAGCAGTTGTTAAATGGAATACAGAAACCATAGCTCAAAGCATTATGACATCTTGCATTCAGCAGGACTGTCTCCTTTTACAGCAGTGACTCCTGCACAAGAGTTAGTTTGCTTCCTTTGCAGGTAAGAAATTTTGGTTCCAGATCTGCTTTAGTATTAGAGATTCAAAACTCCTTTCCAAAAGAGAATCTTACAAATTAGCTCTTTTGGAAGAAATCTACCACTGTTTTCCAGTTGTCCCAACATACAATTCACAAGCCAAAGACATTAGCATAATGGAGTGTTGTTTGCGTTACAGCAGTTTGGGGCATAATGAAGACCTAGTTTCTAAACTGTTCTCCGTGCTTCTTTTTCCTCCCCCCCACCCCGGTTCAAAGACTACTTCATGTAAACTGCATAAACAGCTAACAGAGCAGGAAATTGAACTCATATGTAAGTTGGAATCCTCTGAGGTGAAAGGAAGTGTGAAACCATAAGGTCCTCCCTTTTGTTGGAAAGGAAGCTGACTGCTCAGTGGCTATGAGAAAGCTGGCATAATGCTGGCATGACAGAATTTAAGAGGTGGGCCTGATTTTCTTTTCTTTTTTTTCCCAGATAACATTTCCATGAAGCTGGAATTGAAAGCCCATCCTAGTTCTGACTCAGAACACAGACAGAATGTTGGAGGAGCAACATACAGGCCCACACTTGTGTTCAATGGCTTTGGCGTGTCCTGAGCATCACTGTTC
Organism: Penelope pileata; assembly: GCA_013396635.1. Lineage (NCBI taxonomy): Eukaryota > Metazoa > Chordata > Aves > Galliformes > Cracidae > Penelope > Penelope pileata. The sequence goes on along the minus strand of WBMW01004501.1, from coordinate 39,621 downwards.
TTATTGCGTGGATACTGGATTTCTCTGACAAGATAGTCTCATGCTCTGTATACGTGAACTTTGTACATAATTCAGAACATTGTGATCTAACTCTTGGGGCCAGACACATAGAAGTCAAGCAGTATGATGCCTAACTTGGAGGTTTCTGATCCCTTTACAAGTCTAGTCTCCATCGTCTGCATCTGTTTTCTCTCCTGAAGAGAGATAAGCTTATCTGTGTATTTTGAATATATTTGCCATCTCTTTGAAGAATTTTTGATCCTGACTTACAGCAATAAACATTTTTAATCCCAATGCAAATTTCCTGACCCTCATTAAAACGAATAATATTCACGTATGTGGGTACGATTCATTTTGAATTACATAATACAGCTATAGCAAGAGCTACAGCTGTAATACATTTTACTAGGTGTGGTGCAATCACAGAAGCAAGATCACTTCAGATAGAGTTCTAGTGATCCCAGGTAGAGTATTAAATGGTTTCATGATTGAAAACAAAAGATCTCAACTTACACAATAGCAATCTCCCACCAAGATAAGGAACAGTCAGATCCCACACAAGAGATCCTTTCCCCTTAGGTGGCTAGCTCTTAAATGAGCCCAGGGTAGTCCCACCCTGGGTCCACCCCTCCTGGTCACATGGAGGGGAGGGTACAGGTGTTTCTTAGGCCAGCCACCCCCCTTCACCAGGTGCTCAGTCACTAATTCAGGCCGTGACCTCGTGTTTCCCTTACACAAGGTAAAGATCAACAATAAAGAATGTTATGTGTTTTATCATTATCAAATCACTGATTCTTTCACCAGGTTGAGGCAGGCATCTCAAGAGGGGAAAAATATTTCCAGAACGACAGTAAAATTGTTCAACGATAAACATGTGGTAACAAATTTCTGCATTAAAATAACATGGCTCTTCTGTTGCAGAAATGGGCCAAGGAAGTTTGGAGAACTATTTGGATGCAGTCAAAAAACATCCCAAATGGCACTGGAATCTAATAACTGGAGACAGACTTTTTAAGTCTTTTTTTTTTTTTTTTTAATCTGTGTGTGTGATTTAGAAAAGAAATTAAAATAAATCAACGTGCAGTAGAAGTGAGGGTGTCTTAAAAGCGCACCACTCAAGACCCCAACTTAGTATTCTCATGATCGCCAGGTGGTTATCTGCTCATTTAGCTAAAAACAGTCTATCTAAGACATGTCCATGGATCATTCATTGTGACTAAACTGAGCAAAACTTAGTGGAGTTAAAGCAAAGATGCAGTCATACGCTCACATGTTTTAAATCAATATAGATCCACTGTGTTAACAGAGTTTTGCCAACTTACACAAGCTAAGAATTGAGTCTTGTATGTTAGCATTTCATCCAAGTCCAGTTTGGATTCATTGCGGCTAAGGTATGGGATGGAGAAGATGTTTCTAAAAAGTCACTCTACTCCCTTTATCCCAGACTAGCTTGGTGCCAAAGTGGCTTCTTGCCTAATTTAGGAGCAGCCTTGGCTGGGGTACCTCCGCTGGCTGCTGCAGTGCGGCACCTTTCAAGTTAGCAGCACAGGAAGAGCATCACAGGAAAGAAGCAGTATAAGGAGGTGGAAAAGGTGAAAGAAAGAACAGCCAGGTAGTTACAGAATGAAAGCTGAATGCTATCGTAAGCTTTGCCACAAGGTTTCCTGTAAACACTGAACAAATATTATTGGCTTCAAACCAATAGCCCATATTTTTCCATGTTTAACTTTCCATCTGAGTCACTACAGGGATTAGCTTTAAAGTCATGCATGCATTCGTTCATTCTCTTAGTCCATTGCCTCTGTAAAAGTAATAGAACAATTCTGCTATTTGTTGAAAGTCATTTTGAATCTCCAAACTCCATCATGTTTTCTTTTTTTTTTCTTTTTCATTCTTGGGAAAAACAAAACAAAACTAAACTAACTAAACAAACACTGTTCAAAGCCCTTTCTTCTTCAATGGTGACTGATGACTGGATTCACAGAATGTTTTTTATTAATGATCGTCATCTACTGATATCTGTGTGATTCTTGATTTTGTTTTTGTTTGTTTGTTTTTCCCTATGTGCTCAAGGAGCTTCCGAGGTTACAGAACAGATCTGTTTATTGTGTAACCTTTTACTTCAAAAAAGCTCAATTTCTCTACAGATCTCTCTCAATTATTCCCTTCCATTGATTTTATTCCTTTCTTTCAGTTGCCAGTATTAGTGTGGCTTGTTTGGGTCACTTTTATTCCCCATCATTTTCATTTTTGGTTCTCACAGCAAATAAGGTGTAACAAACTGATCCACGATGGGAAAAGTTTATTTCTGCTTTTTAATCCATGTTTATTTGTTTCTTTTTTCCTGGGTTACATGACCAATACAAAACAAGCTTCATCCCAAACCCATTCAAATTCATAGAATCATAGAATCACAGAATGATTGAGGTTGGCAGGGACCTCTGGGTCCATCTGGCCCAACCCCTGCTCGGGTAGGGACACCCAGAACAGGGTGCCCAGGAACATGTACAGGCAGCTTTTGGATATGTCCAATGAGGAGATCCCACAGCCTTTCTGAGTAGCCTGTGCCAGTGCTCAATCGTCTTCACAACACAGAAGTGCTTCCTGGTGTTCAGATGGAACCTCTTGTGTTGCAATTTGTATCCGTGGCCTGTCACTCATGACCACAGAGAAGAGGCTGGCTCCATTTTCTTTGCATCCTCCCTTTAGGTATTTATGGATATTGATAAGATCCTTCCTAAGTCTCCTCCAGGATGAACAGTCCCGGCTTCAATGTCTTGATCACCTTGGTGACCCTATGTTGGACTCTCTCCAGCATGTCTAGATCTCGCTTGTACTGGAAAGCTCAGACTGGACACAGCACTCCGGCGGTATCTTCAACGAAGCTGAGCAGAAGGGAAGGATCACTTCTCTTGACCTGCTGATACTTTGCCATTTCATGCAAGAATACCATTAGCCTTCTTAACAGCGAAGGCACACTGCTGAATAGTGGCTCCCTTTCCAATGTGAAGCTTTTAGAGAAGAAATGCAACTGTCGTCTCTTCCCAGGAGAATTCTGAAGGAAAAATAATGAATTATTTATAAGTTGTCCCCTATCAGAAGTTGGTCCAGGTATGTTATTTTTTTAATTTTACTTCAAAAAGTTTAATAAGATTTGACTTGAGAGAGACTGTTCAATTGTTCCCATGACAAATTTTCATGTTCGTGACAAATTTTCATGTTTTTGAGGTTCTTGTGGTTATGTCAAAGTTCATATTAATTTGTAATCTTTAATTCTGACATTTTGTCAGAAACATTCTTCTTTGTGATGCTTCCTCATGACCAAGAAGCGTCAGCTGTCTTTATTCCAGAATTAATTTATAGTAAGGATACTATTTTCAATAGATAGATTGAAATGCTGCTGATAGATGGAAAACAACTGCAGGATTAATCGCAAGAACTACTTCTGTCTGACTCTTTTTATTATGTTTACTGGCAGTAGTACAATATTCAGATATAACACGTACAATTCACATTAAAATTGGTGGGAGCTATTTCAGTGGAGAAAACAAGGGCACACATTCATCCAGAGTGTTTGACATATGCACAGTTCATTGCACCAACCATGGCAGAACACATGCACACGATCTCCCACCAGGTTGCTTTCAAGTTCTCAGGGAATGGTCAACTATTCACTCCATGTGAATGAATACATTTCTATCGACAGAGGATATGCATGGTTTTTTTCTTGGCTGAAAATTTGGTCCTCAGGCTGCTACGAACAGCATGCTTTCCTTCAAAACAGCTCCCATTTATTAAGTGCTTCTGCTTGTTCTGGAAAAAAGAAACAAGAGACAGAAGACTAAAATTAAAGCAAACATCTTCAGACTTAAAAGTTACATTTCTATTCTGACTATGTCAATCTATCCCAAAGTTACCGGCAAAGTAAAGATGATAAATTGGGCTTCTACAGGGGAAGCTTTATCTTGTGTGAAACCTTTGGCACTGTTCTTGATAGTCTCAAATTTTTATATCCTACAGAGTACATCTTTTTCAAAAAGAATTTCAATAGGAGGAGGAAAAATATCTTCTATTTACTTATTACTTTGCATATAGTACTCTGATATTTAATGCACTAATCCTTATTTTCCATTCAGTGTGCCCCCTTGAAGTTAGTGGTGTTTGTACTGGTGAATTATAAACAGAATGTGGCCATGAATTTATCCCCATAATTATTTTCTATAATTATGCATTTGGAGAAGAATGGGACACTGAGGATACAGAAAAAGAAAATCCTTGCACATCCACTTTTCTTCCAATGTCTTCATCTATATTGAAATATACTTCAACTGTTGTAATGTTTTGATCTGAGATGATATACAGAGATAGTTTGCATGAGGAGAGAAGGTAGAAGGAAAGACAAGCCAAACATATGCAGAAATATAAACACTTCCAGACTGAAGCTTCCTTATTTTTTTTAGCATCAGTCCTAGAAAAATATATATTTTGGCTAGCAGGCTTTGCTTAAACATACTTTCAAGGCAACCTTTAGTATGATCACAAGCAGCCAAATAAATTGCTGTAATACTACTGATTACACTGGTTAGATCTCTGTTGAATCTGGCCCATGATAACTACATCACTGTGTAATTAACACAAGCATAAATTTAGCAATAAAGTCACTAAACTGAATCACAAGTTAAGCCAAAGGAAGAAATGTAAAAAAAAATCTAATGCTGAGTGGAAATATTTAAATTAGCAACAGTTTCCCACATCTAACAACTGGAAATGAGATGTATTTTTCACTTTTTTGAAACACAATAAATTTTTTTATTTAACTTCATCTCAAACACCTTTAATATATATATGCCTTGCTGAAAATTTAATTCTGTGATGTATATAATAGCATGAAAGTCTAATAACTTTGTAAATCACTAGTGTAAAAAAGGTTATTTTTTAATTGACTCAATGTATTTATATATTAATATATATTTTATGAGACAATGACCAAACACATGATGTTTTTAAAATATTGTAATATGTAGTTTGTTCTATACTACATGGACATTTGCAAATAATCAATCTCATATGTTGCCTATGTCAATTTCTCCTTTTCGGACTGTGCACTCACTGGAGGGGAAAATTATATTTGCTACAAAAGGGATTGTGTACTTGTTTGAGTACTTTTTTGAAAAATGTACTCTTGGAGAAATGAAAACATTTGGAGAAAACTGCTGTATTTTTTTGCATGGCTGAAGACATTCTATTATCAGGAATCCAGGTGTGTTTTATTATGTCACGTTGAAAAAGAGCTACTGTGCAGGTCAAAAAAATGTGTGAGATCATATCAGAGATAAAATCTGGTCTCTTACTGTTAGGTTGTGTTTTCACTAACACTCCATTGTCCTCTTTTTCTACATGAGTATTTTGAGTTTTAATAGTGATATATTTTTCCAGAAGTCCAGATGGAATTTATTATGATTTGGACTATTATAGCATGATGAAAGTATGACCTTTTCTGCTTTAAGATTATTCTGCTTTTCTTTTTTTTTTTTTTTTAAACTCTTTGCACAATGAATTCTGTAGTTCTGATAACCATAAAGTTAAAGCTAACATCTCAAGAGAAACCACAAATTGTTAACATACAGTGACATAGTAAGACCTTGCAGAAGCCTGAGACCTGATTTTGGAACTGAACAGAGTGCCTCTGCAACTTTGAGAAAGCTGTTTGGTTATTCAGTTTTTTTAGTATGTGATGGTTAAAAATTTACCATCTGGCACTAAAGGGATTCGTTTCATTTTGTACCATGGAAATAGGAACACAAACATTCTTGGGACATTCACCTTGAAGCTGCTGGAGGCAGAGAAATACCATCTACATGATTTATGAAGATGACTAATGTTCTAAATACTGTTTCTCTTGTCATTAGGGAGTTTTTTCTTGCCAAGGGTTAACTAAGGAGGATATGACATGCAAATGTAAATTCAGTGAGTTAGCACAGGAACTATCAGCTTTCCTTGAACAAGAATTAGGACAAATTATTAGAGTGATACATGATCCCCCTGTGTTGTCCATAATTTCAAAGTGAATAACAGTACATTTAAACAGTTGGCATTCCAAGTAGAAAAGAAACTTCAGCTGTTCCAGAGAGAAATAAAATTATGTTATACTTGCAGTTGCTCAGAATATCTGCAGCGTGGAGGTATTAAACGTAAGTGAGGGACAAGTCAGTTCTTCAGCTACTGTGATTCAGTTCTACGGCACAAGGTTGAATGTATTAGCAAATTAGCGACAAGTGGTATTAGATTCAAAAGGCTCGTAGTAAGAGGTGATTAGGGAATAGAGAGCTTTACCATTAAGACCGGATTTCATCTCATAAATTTGTTGTATTTGCCCATATTACAGCAAGTCATCTGAGGAGTAGCTCTCTTAGAATAAGAGAATCAACTGCTTTACCACACCTGTCTTGTTTCTTCAGCCATTCAAAGTGCCTGTGCATCACACGTGATATAAACTCTCTCTAAAGCTTTAAATCCAAGAGAGATTTATGAAGTAGACTGATGGCCTAAATACAATATCTATGAAAAGATGTCAAAACTGAAACAGAAAAAGCTCTATGCTGAGTGGTCATCATTCCTTTTTTACTAGGAAAACAAAAACTTAAAGGATGCATCCCAAGGTGTAAGACAGAAACTTTTCATCTCCGTTTCCTAATCAATTGATCTTAAATTGACTTGATTTTGAATAAAAGATCTGTAGGATTTGCTGGTAACTGGAAGTCAAGAGAAGGGGGGAAAAGAAGAAAGCCAGTTAAGACCATCCCAAAGCAACAATTGTCCCAAAAATTGTGTCATTACAGCTAAGGAAAAACTGAAATTTTAGCTTAAGCTTTTGCTAGCATTACTTGAAGTAGGAGGAGTATTTTCATTTAAAATATTTTCAATATTTATGTTATTTTTAAATTATTTTTCTTCAATTTTCTTCTATTTCCAAGCAAATATTTGGTCATCTTCAAGTGGCATTATTTCAATGAGAGAACTTAGTTAAGAAATATTTTGATATTTCAAAAATCTTTATACGTTTCCCTAAACTCCCATTTTTTTCCCTCACTTCATCCCTCCTCTCTCCATTTTATAATAAATATATAGTTTTGAACACCCCAGAAGGTTCATATTTTGGGTAACTTTGTGATCTGATTAAAAAAAAAAAAATCCAAGTTTAACAAAAACCATGGAGATCAGTAAAGAAAAATAAGAGGTACTGTGCAGTGCAATCACAGAAGTGAGATCGCTTCAGATAGAGTTCTAGTGATCCCAGGTAGAGTATTAAATGGTTTAATGATTGTAAACAAAAGATGTTGGCTTACACAACAGCGATCTCCCACCAAGATAAGGAACAGCCAGATCCCACACAAGAGATCCTTTGCCCTTGGTGGCTGGCTCTTAAATGAGCCCAGGGTAGTCCCACCGTGGGTCTACCCCTCCTGGTCACATGGATGGGGGGGACAGGAGTTCCTTAGGCCAGCTACNGGGGGGGGGGGGGGTACAGGTGTTCCTTAGGCCAGTCACGGCCCTTCACCAGGTGCTCAATCACTAATTCAGGCCATGACCTCATGTTTCCCTTACATACTGTCAATACACAAACATATAGATTCAACATTATTGACAATGCTCAACATTTACTCCTATTTTTAATAGGAAATAGGGAAAAAAATGTTCAGATTATCTCTGTTACACCTGAAAGAATTCTGACACAATTATAGGAGGGGAACTGGATGATCTAGAGCTTTTTTGGGGGTATCTGTACTGATGCCGTCCATCTGGTGAGCCTGTTTTAAGGGATTTATGCACATTTCTAAAGGAAGTGATTTTTTTTTTTTTTGTTCCCCATCCCATCTCCTCCCCAAGTTACTTAGAACAACTTGCCAGTTAAAGGAGTGTTTGGAAATTGTTTTATGAAGTATATTTGCTGTTACTATCAAGCTCTTTCTGGAAAATATATATTTATTCCATTTTTGTCAGTGCCATATATATTGACTTTAAAACCTGTTTAAAACCTGATAAACAGTTCATCTGACAAACTAGAACATTATCAAGACAATCGTTTCAAGTTTCTTGGTAAATAGTCTGTATATTGTATGTATTTGTGAAATGTACACTATTTACTTTGTAAAGTCTGCTGATGTTCCATAAATCCGTAATTTCTATGAAATCTGTTCACAGAGTACATTTTAATGCACTGTATCTCACTTCTTAGGAGCTGAAGTATTCATGTCTTTAATGCTCTGTTATGGTTTGACTCAGCAGATAGCTGAGTTCCACACAGTTATTCACTCACTCTCCCCCCTCCCCAAATGGGACGGGGGAGAGAAGTAGAGAGATATGCAGTAAAATGCATGGGTTGAGATAAATGCTATTTACTAAAATAGTAAAGAGAACAAAAGAAATAACAGTACACATATATATATATATATATTTATATAAAGAGGATACGCAGAGCAAGGGCTCACAGCCACTGGTGACCCTTCCTCCTGGCTAGCTCCTTCCGTAACGAACGGAACCCGGAAAATGCAGCAACCAATCACATGATGTTATATGGGATGGAATAGCTCCTTGGTCAATTTGGGTCAGCTGCCCTGGTCCTGTCCCCTCCCAGTTCCCAGCTCCTTATGCCCCCCTTAACTATTTCACTGGCAGAGGAATGCGGAAGTGAGTTATGTCCTCGGCTCCGTTCAACACTGCCAGGATGTTATCAGTATCTCGGAGGTACAAGATAAATTCATACTAGACACTACGAGAAGCGTAACTTCTGTTAGAAACTAGGACATGCTCACACGTGTCCACATGAAAAAGCTTCATGAGAGATGTCTTTGAAGTGTAGCCTTTAGACATCAGATGGACCTGCTTTTCAAAGTGAGAAATACAAAACATTTTCTCTACGCAAAAACCAGTGTTTTTTTAAAGCCTATCCTAATGTGAACATATGCTTGACAGTCATTACTAAGTGGCACTTCTTTGACAACAGGAAAAAAAAGAGTGAAATCCTAGTCTTGTATTTTTTTTTATGTTTGTTTTTGATTATGCATCTTGAATGAAATGCTATAAAGAGAAATGATACTATATTTATGTCACACTGGGTGCTCCTTTGTAGCCATATGTATGCCAGTAGTCACAGACAAAGTTAGTTCTGCCTGCCCTAAGCAGAACAGGCAAATTGCAAGCCAGTTTGTGTCTGAAAGCAACCTAGCCACATGCATGTGTCTAGCCTGAGCTAGAAAGCCCTGATCAGAAGGATTTGCATAATAACTTCCTTGATTTCACAGTGTAGACATTCTCATGATAAAGTCCTGTTCTGTAGTACTTGTTTCTGCCAGCAAGAATCGCTTTACCTTGGAAATGTATGTCTTCACCAGCTTTAAGAAACTATAATAGAATTATTCTTCTTCCACTCTTGAGACTGGACATCATGATGTAGCTTGACAGTGTCCAAGAGGAACATCTGTGCCAGGACAAGAAACTGAAACCAAAACTCCCATACAATCCTTAAAGCCTTAACTCAATATGAGCTTCAAAAGCTTACTGAAGTCAAGCAAAGTATTTTTCTTCAAAATTCAGGAAAACAGAACTGACTAAAAAAGAGTTACAAGACCTTAGGAATTCCTCCTGCTCAATAGCTATTTGACCACTTTGCAATGTCAGTTTGACTCAGAAACATAACATCCTTTAAATAGGGTATCCCTGTTCTAGAAAAACATCACCACATTTTCAGCTTCTGATACAAACCCCCTTGGAATTGGCATAAATTCAAAATCTGTGCTTAGATCCAGATCCAAATTTTGTACTGTTCTTCAATGAGCTAAGCCAAGGAGACCCCTCTCCTAACATCTGTGGATATTGGGATATTTGAAATCCAACTCCAAACTCCAACTTAAGCCATGCTTTAATGTAAACAAAGTTAATGGCTTGTCAGCATGGGGCTATAAAGCAATGTGGGTACTGTCATAATATTGATGCATGGAAACTTTAAATACATAGCCATTTTTCTGAACATAACAGTAGGTTTTGCTCTTAGGAAAAGTCATTAAATCAGTATGTTCAGGTTATGTTGCAGCCAGAAAAAATATACATTTGTGGTAGTCAAGAAATTACATGGAAAAGAAATTGTGCCTTGAGCCATTGACTTTATGCAGTGTCAAACAGGGACTGCCATTTTATGTTGTGCCACTCAGGTTGTATAACCTTGTACAACAGTTAATGTGGAGCTATGGCTGTACAGAAAGGAGGGGAAACATACGTTTGTCAAGAAACTACTGGAATAGGAGGCAGGCAGAGAGTTCACTCTGAACAGGAAAATTGAAGAAAGAAAAAGAGATACTATGCTGGGATATGTTATCAGTTCTGGTTTCTACCAGTGAGGAGTTGTTCTCAGCAGGATATCATTCACTGTTGAATCAAGATCATTTTTGAAGACTTAGGTGGAATTTCTTAGGTGATAAACTAGAAACTCATGATATAGTTACTGTTATTCATATAAAATCTCTGCAAATTAATAAAGACCCTCCTAAGGATTGTCTTCTGTAACAATGTCAAATAATTTCTTTTGTGCAGTCTTAATGATTTCCAACGGTTGGAAAAATAAGCTTAATTTACTTTACAATGATCTGCACAAGCTGTGTATATTCAAGTATTTCAGCCCGTCTCTGTGATCAATTCTTGAACTCCTGAGTTAATTTACGCCTTTTTTATTTTCTCCAAATTTATCTATTTGCAATACTGCAGCACCAAAAAATGCAGTGTACATTTAACAGTACTTATGTATCATCATTTTGCATTTTTAATCTATAGGAATCACACCCACATATATCTTTAGTGAAAACCTGTGGCCAAATAACTTTTTCATACAAGTCATCAGCTATTCAGTCAGTGTAAAATAACAGTGTCCTTGGATGTATAATTATTTTGTTGAGTTTTCATGGAGCATGCTTTGAGACTTTGTTCAGTCTGTACCAGTATTCTAATTTCTACCAATACACAATTTATGTATGTGTTTCTGTGTTCCAGTAAACTCAAAGATACACATGATGGAATGAGTTCAGATAAAGATTTGGACTCATTTTGGAGCTAAGAAGAGATAAAGCATAAATACTTTCCCAGACTTTAGCAATGATTTGGTTTTGGGTAAGGGCCCATATATGATTGTTTAAATATTTTGTCATGCATGGTATTCTATTATATAAGATAGATAGATCATAAGAATTTCATTTGTGTTGTTGGGCTACACTATGGAAACAAATGACATATTTCAACCATATTGAACAAATTCATGATGAATAGTTTGAAACATGAATCACGTTAATATATACCACATACACAGAAAGTTCTAGACATCTATGTGCACAGTATGATAGCGTAGGTCTTGAACATTTTTAAAGTTGCTGAACTTTTCTCCCTAGTAAACAGGGACAGGAATGGCACAAAGCTACACCATGAGAGGTTCAAAGTGGATGCTAGGAAAAGTTTCTTTAGATAAGAATGGTCAAAAACTGTAATAGGATTCCTAGAGAGGTAGTTGATGCCCCATACCTCTCAGAAGCATTTGGATAATGCTGAGTAACATGCTTTAACATTTGGATAGACATGATCAAGCAGTTAACTTGATCTTCATAGGTTCCTTTCAACTAGCTATTCTATTCTATTCTATTCTATTCTATTCTATTCTATTCTATTCTATTCTATTCATCATGATTTGTGTTCTGACTCTGACTTAGCAATGAAGATAAGTGTCTATTTTAAAGTAAATGTCTACTTTTGAGCGTAGATAGCTTTAAAGAAATTACAGATGCTTATGTCTCTTGCTAAATTGGTCCAGAGTGCCCCAAGCCAAGCAAGTAGTAGCTCTGCCAGGCAAAGAAAGAGAAGGATTTAGTTGGTGCTACTCATTCATCTACATGCCAGAACACACAACAAGCAAAATCTGACAAAGTACAAGGTGATCACTTTCAACATCTTGCATTGCTTTTTCAAGCACTTTGATAGATTTTTCACCTATTGTAAGAGACTGTTTTGGAATCTTTTGTCTCAAAGCTTGCTGTGAGAACTCTCTTGTCTCAAAGTTTGCCCACCTGCCCGAAGGCTTGCAGACCAGGGACAATGAGAGACAAGCAGCCGCTAAACGGCCATCGAGCAGCCTTTCAGCCTGGCACCTTGAGGGAGGCAACCACCGAAGGGAACGGGCAAGCCCGGGCTTGCACCGTCCATACCCGTTCGTGTGATACGTGACACAGCTGGGTGCCCAGGAAT
>WBMW01004501.1:0-27228 GCA_013396635.1 Penelope pileata | reverse complement strand
CCTGGTATGTTACAGAATCTCCCCTCACTCCGATAATCGGAGCGGGACACCTATTTATATGACTTTCTTTACAAACATAAAACAACATCTAGTGAAGAATTTGCATCTCCATAATTCTAGTAACAGATGACATTTAGGTCTCCTGAAGTTCACTTAAATATTGATGGAATGGTTCAGTCTTTGAGTTTTAGCCACCCTCTGAATTATTTTTCTGGAGTTGAATACAGAGAAAGTTCACTAAAGGTGAGGCATTTCAAAGAATACTTCAGTTATTATGTGAATCTCCAGGTGATTTTTTTTAAAATCCATGACTATGGTTACTTATTTAATCTTGATCAATATTTCTCAATTTTTCTTTGGCATTGCCCCTCACCTATAACTTCACAAGTATTTAATTGCATTAGGGTAGGTGCTGACTGAAAATACGAATTATCTCTACTACATAATTTAAGTTATTCATCAAAGAACACAGGGAATATCATACTACATTAGATCCATATTTCCCAAGTCCTTCTGCTGATAGTGGCCAGTACTGGGAGTCTTGAGAGTCTGCAGAAAGAGGGGATTTAATCTACTCTTCTTCTGTCTCACCCTTTCCCTGATTATGTGATTTAGTCTCATCCTTATCTCTAATACTTAGAAACTGACAGATTCATACTACAAAAGGAATAGAAATAACAGTTACCTTTGGGAAAAAAGGCATCTGCTTATGTGTTGCAAACCAAACATAAAACACAGAGCTATGAGGCTAAATTCTAACACTTGCAGCTAAATTTGATTCTGCTTACATAAACCACTAGGCTGTTTAAACACGGTTGATTATCAGGTATTCTGAAGTGTCATTACATTTTATCACATAAAGCTAGAGCAGAGATTCACGTTTAATGTGTATCTTTAAAATTAATGAATTATGAATAAACTCCTTAATTGCTTTGAAGTACAGATTGAAGCAATCTTCATGAAATTATAAATAATCACTAAGCTGCTGATCACAACAAGTAGAATTTAAGCTTGCCAAGCAATCTTAGAAGTTTAATTAGATGTACTAAAAAAGCAATTTGATACTTTAAAAGCCAAACTGTTGCACAGCACTGAAGCAAATCTAAATCTCAGTAAGGTTTGAAAACCAATCTTTGCTGATGATCGCAGAAATGCCAACATTCCCAGTTTAGAAATGTTATGCTTTGCAAGTTCAGTGCCTTGAATAAATGTAAGACTTGACTTTTGGAAGTATTATTTAGGTGAAGACATATAGGCTTCTAACTAACTTTTCAGATAAGCAAGAATGATTCTCAGGTATAACAGATCCACATGCCTAACCAGACTAGTAATTTTATATAGTATCGAGAGAACAGACCCTCTGTATACTAGGAAAGAGTAAGATGTGCCAGATGTCATTAGGTGAATTTAGCTTTTATGGAGCTATAGAAGAAAATAAAGGAGTTTATGTTTAAGATTGTCCCTTGGCCCTTCATAACCTTCTGGATCTGTGAATCTAAGCTCAGGGTAACGAGCAAGAATAAATTTTGGCAGAATCTTGGCTCCATCCCTCTTCAGTGAACTATCAGCCATGCACAGACATATGTAACTTGGTACTTTTCTTCTTGCTGGACAATTTCTTCTTAAATGTATTCTTCAAATACTACAGTTGAGAAATATAAGGTGAATATAGTACTTGATTTGGTAAATAAAGCTCAGATCCCCAGAGGGATTTATCTCATAGCCATTCTAAGGTACTTGAGTTACGATTTAAATAAAGCTGAGCTACAAAATTTGAAATCTGCAATGCGAACACTTTTCATGTAGTTGACACCAAATCCCACGCTTCTGTGGTGAATCTCTGCTTGACTTTACTTGATCTCTGCTTAAGGTTCAGCTGGGCTCTGCACTGATCTGAGAAACTCAGAGATTATTTTGGCTTTCAAAACATACATATCCAGAGATTTTTTAGAAGACTTAGGCATCCTACATGATATTTTTCTTTCAGTTGTGTTGTGGTTTGAGCCTACAGCATTAAACATTACACAGCCTTTCACTCACTCCATCTCCTGCCAGATGGGATGGGGAAGAGAGTCGGGAAAAAATGTAGAACTCATGAGTTGAGGTAGAAATTATTTACTAAGTCAGAAAGGGAAAATAGAATAAAATAACAGTAATTATAACTATATATAAAACAAGTGGTGCACAAAGCAATTGCTCACCACCCGCCGACCAATGCCCAACCAGTTCCTGAGCAGCGGCCCCTCCCCAGCTAACTCCCCTCAGCTTTATAGCTCAAATGATGTCATATGGTATGACATATGGAATATTCCTTTGGCCGGTTTGGTTTAACTGCCCTGGTCCTATCCCCTCCCAGCTCCTTGTGCCCCCACCAGCTCCCTTGTTGGCAGGGCAGTACAAGAAGCTGAGAAAACTGAAACATCCTTGGCTCTGTACAGCAAGAAGTGTAAACATCAGTACTAATCAGTTGTGTTTTCCTTCTAGAACCAAAACAGCCTCATACCAGGCTAGAAACTAAGACAAGTCAGGAAGATTTTTCGGAATATGTATAAGCCCAGAAATTTTAGGGCATCTCAAATGAGGACAGTTTGAATTGACTGGCTAACTGAACTGATATCTTGTTGTTTGCTTTCTGCCTAAGCCTAATCAAGATTGAAGCAGAAAAGGTACTTTCTTATCTGAGGCTCCAACCAACTGGATATGGCACAATATAGTGCATGTAATGCATAGAAAGATGATGACTCAAAAATCCAGCTGAGACAAACCCTAATTATGCAGAGATAGGATGAGCAAGTAATTGTGGAAGATGCTTTTAGTGTAATAATGGAGCACTTAGACCATTTGCACAGGAAGTGAGGTAACTGGTTTCCCTTCCTTCCTCAGACAGAGGAGAACAAAATTGACCCATATTTTCTCATTCCCTGGAGAGCGGATGACAACCAGAATATATGTCAGAAGGGGCAACAGGGAAGGGCACAGACATCTGCCTTACTAATGAGGAAATGGATACAAGATTTATCATCTCTGAGAGTTCCCAAAGAAATAATGTGTAACTGTGAAATTTAACAGTTAGCACTTTTTAAGAAAAAGGGATTTGTGGCCTTTGTGGACTTATTTTGTGTTTTCCAGTAAATGGTAATTGGAGAAAATTAGATTGGAAGTCAAAATTCCTTGTTGTCAATAGAGTGTCCCTATTCACAATGCCAGAGACCATTGTTCTTTTTTCTTTTCTTTTCCTTTTAGTTTGAATTTCTGCTTTCTGAGCTGTAAAACTGTGATATCTTTGAGAGTCTAAGAACAGATCCAGTAGGAAAAGCAGTGTGCTGTTCTATATTTCTGTTTTTCACAATTGCAAGTACCCATTTTTGCAACAGAGGTAACTTCTCATATAAAGTGATACAGTTTAGCCACATACTGAAAGTTTTATCAGGCACCAGAATGAAGACTGATTATATCTAATAGGCACAACACATTGTTACTGCTATGTGATGATTCATGTTATGCGCATACAGTGTAAATTACAGCATTTAGCTAAACATGTCCCTATAATTTTTCCACTGGAAAAATTTTGCTGCCTTGACAGCTAAGAAGTTAAAAATGTATTTCAATATCTTTCATGAAAACTGCAATACTGAAATGTGTTTCCACAACTGTGCCTTTAAAATCGCAGCACATCTTTTTTAGAGTAGCGTGGAAACTGTTGAATTCATAATTACAAAAAGTAACAGTTTTAAAAGTTTTAAAACTTTTATGAACTCTTAATGTGTTATAGTATCTCCCTAATTAACTCTAAAATTATGACCGGTAATTTCACAGGCAACATCTGAAGTACACCTCAGATTATTGTGTTATATCCAGCTCTGTAGCTGGATATAGCATATCGGTAGAGTATTTGGAAGCACTACAAAAAATAAATGGGAAAGCAGGGAAGTTGGAATTGCTCTGAAGGTTCATATTTTCAGATCAGCCTTGCAGGATATTTGGCAATTTTTGCTCTCTGTAGAAGTGGCTACATAATGAAAGTACGAAGTTCCTTTGATCTAAGAAATCTCTGTGGGATTTAATAATTTATATCAGAATTTAACAGCACAGTGGAAATCCTTTTTATATACTGCAGTAATTTTGCTTTTCTTTGTCAGATCAGCTCTACTTGAAACAGAGACTTGCTATTAATGGAACTGAACAATATTTCAATGTCTCAGGCACTTTGGTGCCTTTCATTGTACCATATTTCACTCTGGTCTCAGTCCAAAAAAGATCTTAAACACATTCTATGTTTAACAGAAACCTATCACTTCAATGGGACAGAAGGTTTGTTTAAAATTTTTGTAAATTTTGGGTAGATTACACACTCTTCTTTGTGACACTCTGGGTGAAGCAAACTTTATTGAGACAGATCATGTTCTTCCATTTTCAGTAGTACCTTATTTGACTGGACTGAATGTGAAACAAGTAATTCTCGTCTAAGGTTATAGTAATAGGATTTGGACATATCTGACTTGTCCTCAAATGAGGGCATCTATACAAAGATTCTTCAGTGTTGATAGATGGAAATATGTGTGTTTACAGCTCAATTCACTCCTTCCAATATAGATATCTGAAGCAATCTAAACAAATTGTGCTCCAGAAGAGTTTATTGCTCTTATCTGTCTGTGAAGTGGCTTCACATAGACATTTAATAAGTGTAGACATTAATCTATTCATTTTCCACTGTAGATATCTGAAGTTGATGGATGGGGCGTAGCATTCTATGGGACATTAAGAGTAGAGGGCAAAAAGCCTATCAGACCAAGGTCTCCACACCTACCATACTGTCTCTGAGAGCTGTCAATGGCAGACACAAAGGCAAAGAGAAAAGAAACAAAAGCAAGCACAAAAATGCCTTGATCAGGCATAATCAGTGGTTTCAGAGCTTCCTGAATCAGATTTTTTTGTTTTCTGCCTTATCAGGTTTAATAACATCAGTTGATTTACCCTCCATTAATTCATTCATTTTTACATCCCTGTGCATTTTTGACCTCCATGAAATCCTGTGGCTGTGAGTTCTACAATGTAATTATATGCTGTGTAGAAAAAGTACTCCCCTTTAGTCTATAACTTTCTCCTTAATGAATTCATTATATGCCTGCTAGTTCTTGTGCTGTGAGATAGAGTGAATATCTGATCTGTGTTCACATTTCTGTGTTCACATTCTGAATACAGTTTATGACTTAAAGCCCTCTGTCATTTGCCACTATCAGTCATCTCTTTCCCAGGCTTAAGAATCTTAGTGCATTTGCTCTTTCCTCATATGGAAATCATTCAGGCATTACTGATATGAACAGGATTTGCAAAATCAGAATTTAAGTGGTTTTGGTGTAAAGAAAATGAAGAATGGCAGAGGAACTTGGTTTGATTAAAACAAATCCTCACACTAGTAGTGTAATGTGCAACAAAACCCATAGAAATATTGAATGCTTATTAATCATTGCAGAATTTATCATATCAAATTTATTTTTTCTCGTACATACATTTGACATAAAATTAATTGAAACTGTCTATTGTTTTTGCTATTAGAAAAATAAATAACTTCAGGAAAAAAAAATGAACACACTAAATTACTCTTTTTTATTTCCAGTTTTATGTATGAGATCCTTCAAGGTGGAATGAAGGGCATGCAGACTGGAAAAGCATTCTGACTCTTCATCTTGGTATTAGCAGTTACAAGTCAGCTAATATCTGATGGTCATTTGCTCTTCTCCGTCACTGTGAGGAGATTGCATTGTGACATGAGTTGGCGGACTCAGTCCAATTCCTAATTGAAAGAGTCATTGTTATTAACTCACAATAACAGAATAGAGCAAAGAATTGAATAAACATGAAGGTATTTCATCTCCCTTAAGGTATTTTTATGACTAATGTGAGCAAAACGGGTTTTGTAGCTAAGCTTGTGTATTGTGTTTATTTCTGTTATTTATTACCAATATTTGTGCAGCTCCTAGAAGCTCGCATCAAAACCAGAGTCCAGTTGCAGAATAGCATGTTGGTTTCCAACACGTTTTGCACACATCATTCAGTAATAAATGTGATTTTCCAAAGCAAAACAAAACAATGTGCTTTTACACAATTCACTGAGTTGTTGCAAGAAATTTAAAATAATTGAGCAAGTCTCCAGTTAGATTTCAATATTTCATTATGATTTTTAGCTGTATTCAGCAGAATGAAGTGACCCTGGTTCACAACTCTGAAATTATAACTTGGAAAAGCGAAATTACACATTTAAAGATTTCTGTAGAGGACATAACCTTGAAGGCTAACCTTTAAAATTGGTAAAAATAATACAAAGATATAATGATTTAAAAATTAATGCCCTTTTCTCCACAGCATATGACAGGTTCAAGTTACCAATGTCTTACTTGCAAAGATTATGCTGGAGAATGACAAATTCACAATTTTTCCTCCATAATCATCATTTGAATTTGTTTTCTGATTAGATCCCTATTCTAGTTAGCTGTATAAAGAAGGGAAGAACATTATTCCCTTTCTTAAAGAGTTTATGCTTCTAAATACATACAAGATGCATACAGGCAGTTGTGGGGTTCAGGTAAATTGATGGTAGGCAGGCTGTTGTCCTGTTGCACCACAAAGCAAACCCCTGTCTAGGAGTACTTCAGCCACTGCAGCAGAGCAATGTCCTGCTAAGCTGCTCTGCCTCACACTGGAGCAATCTTCACTCATGCCTCTGCAGTCAGCATGAGAGCAATTACCAGTTCCACAGTCATGTAAAGGACAGACAAATAATCTATGACAGATTTGATGACAGCAGGGGAAATGCTCTTGAGGGTTGTAATTGTAAGGGCTAACTGCAGACCCAGGTAGCTCTCAGCTGTTGGGCAGGAACAGCCCAAGAGTCAGTGGCTACTAAAGCTTCAAAGATAAGAACGTGCTCTGATTTAAGAGCCTGTTCTGCAGGCAAGGCTGTGAACTCTTCGCTGTTGTTGATGACATCTATCAGCTCTTTGAGATTAGTGGGACTAGTTCTTGGATATAAGGGCAGCAATCTAACTCAATGACATTGATGCATTTCTGTTTGTGTATCACCATTTTCTGTCAAGCATGCACAGAAAAAAAAAGATACGGGACTTCATTATGCTGACTTGCCTAGAACATCTCTGTTAATTGCAGATAAATTCTGGTTTTAAGCAAGGATGTATAAGAACTGAATATAAGCCTGAGGATTTACCTGTCTGAGATCATTTCTCCATTGTCACTTTATTTCAGCTGTTATATATGTTTTTCTATATTGTTGCTCTAGTGTCATTGTCACCCAGTCTGGTTCACATGTATCGCCATATTACAAGTGAGCATAATGGACAAAGAGAAAAGGTTTTGTAGAAAAGGTCACATTTAGGCAAATTGCATATTAAATCTGTCAAGCTCTTTCAGTCTTTTTCATACTGTCTAAAGCTAGGTGGAATGCACAGGGCAGCAGAACCATTTAAATGTGGGAGCACAGTTCACAAGTGTTTGGGCAGTGAATACTCCTTTTTTCTCTTTATGTCATGTTATTTAATTACCTTCTAAATGCCTACTTAATTTACTAAGATCATAAAACAGGTAAGAAAGGAGTTCACTTTGCATAAAACGATGTGTCTTTTTGTTTATTTTTATTTATTTTTTTATTTTCAAATACAAAAACACAAATTACATCTACGTAAACTCTGCATACACTTTTCTAAGTGACTGCACTGATGGTCCCATGGGACATTGATCCTGTCACATTTGGATAGCCTGGGAGTTTCTGCATGGCCCTCAGCTGTGTCAGTGGTCTGTAAGGAGTTAATCAGTTCTCATGGGAGGAGACACTGAGAGTTTGGTTTAGGGGCTCACATTCACATTTGCTTGGATGAGTCAGTGTTTCCACAGACTTGGGGTGGGATTTGACCTCCTAAAGATAGACCTGTAGTGACATTTGAGACAGCTTTGGGCATCCAAGACACCTGCATGGGGTGGAAGTAATGACACCAAGTTTATAATTGTGTTCTTCCAGAGCAACAGCTGAAGACCATGAGAATTACTACATAGTGCCTATAATGACACTAGGTACTTGTGTTTCAGAAACTCTTCCTCAGCAGCTTAGCTTACCAATAGGCACCTGAATGTAGGTATCAGCCCGAAACTGATTCTCACCATCTATGAATACTTATTTAGCTCACTTCTGTGATGAAGCTGTGATTCTGGCAGGAACATCTTGCTCCACAGAATGAGAAGCAGTTCATCACTGCCTCCAAACCACAGTTTACAGTGCTCTGAAATTAGGTAATGAGGTCTGACCTAATGTCAGCAAGTGAATTTCTTTTCTGAATTTCAAAGTGGATATATTGATTGAAGTATGCAATCATTTGCCTCTCAATACTGTCTAATAACAATGCTTTTGACTCACTTGTTTGCAAATGCAAGAAAGGCCTCTTGGTCTTAAAGCCCTATGTTTCCGTGGTTTGAACTAAAACTTCATCGCTGAGAACTACTACAGCTCATCTCAACTGTGGTATGGCCCAGAAGAGACCCTTAGACATATCAATCAATGGGTTATTTGAATGTGGATTTTGTGCATATTATGTGTATGGAATATAAAAATATAATTTGATTGTATTTGCATTTTAATAGGCTGTACAATAAGGTCTGTATTACTCTATAAAATTGCACAAGCATGGTATCATGAGATGAAGCAGAAAATCTTACAGGCCTGTTTCTTCACTTTTATTTTTGCTCAGTCCCCAAGGTTTATGGCTTATCAGATGCAGACAAAGTGAAAAGAAGCAGTACAAATGAAAACTGTTATAGAACCGTACTTAGCATAATGCAGTGTGGAATGAGACCAAAATATATTCTTTAATAATGAATAGTAAAGTCAACATTTGTAATAATAACAGGAGATACTGAGTTTTCTTTTCATTTGAAGGTCAAGAGTTAATGTCATATCTCAGCTAGGGAGCTTAGACATACAGTGCCCCATTTATTGCTACTGGAGTGTGTCAGTCAGACGCCAGCAGTTGGTGTTAGTATCTGACACAGTTTCATAAGGAATTAATTATTTGAAAATAAATGGTCACTTTTGCATTAAAATTTGACAGTGCGATTTTCTGAGATGAACTACAATATCTTTGGCAGTAAATGTGTTCTGTCTGACCTTCAACCTTTGATGTGAATGACAACATCTTTATTTTTTTTTTTCTTGTATTTGCATCCACTGCTCATTTTAATTATGAAAATGAACAGAGTTAGAGAATGCTGTACCTTGCCACATTTGCTAAAGCAAAGCCCTTACCTCCATCTTGGATCTTCTGTATTCCAAAGCAATAAACTAATAAGCCAAATCCATTTGGTCATCTGTATGGTGGTGTGAAAGAGTTCGTAAAAGATTGACATTTGATCTTGAGTTTTTTCAAAGCACAGACTTGTAGTGTCAGGACAAGTTGAATGAATAAGCAGAGCACTATGCAGAGAGCCTCATGCATACTACTGTGTATGCTGCACCAATCATGCAGGTAAAAATTTTAAAAAAATGTTCATACAATTGTTGCTCCCCTTTTTGTTTTCAACACCATCTGCATAGCATCAGTGTTTTCACCCAGCAATAGTATGAAATGAAGGTTTTTTTCTATATTATTTTTGAGTATCTCAGTTAATGTAAACCCTCAGTTGACTGAGGCATCACTTACCTGCTCTATGGTGAATATTGACTAGTATCTTAAGTTTTCAATTCTGTCTCTTCCTTTCAGATGTAGAATTCATGGGTGAACCAAAATTGCTGTTAATTAAATTATCGTGCCTATCTGCGCAATGGAATGATAGGAAATCTTGAACAGTCACTTTCAGATGGTTTTCTAATAGCAAGGAAATGGGAGCAGGTCAAATTTCCACTTAGGTCTTCTAAACCACCACTACTATATATTCCGGGCATTCAGATGGTCCATTAATAGATACATGTGCCTAAAAATGCATGCACAAATTTAGACACATCCTGTCCTGAGCCTTCAGATACTATTTTAATAAGTAAAAGTCTTTCAAATACTACTGTAATTCAATTTAATAAGTTAAAATTTCTCTGAACTCTCTACTGACTGAAAAAGGTACTGATGTTTGACAGTCAAATCATTGAAACATCCTGGTAGGCATCTAAGCCTCTGGTAGCCTTCTGACAAGTTGCAAATAAAATCTCTTTCATTGGTTTATTCTCACAAAAAAGACATCTTTTAGAATATGCATCCTAACCTTTCTTCTGAGGTAAAGAAAGAGAGAACTACACCAGCAGCAGCTCAGAAAGGGTATCTGCTCCTGTTGCGTGACTTTGGGTAGGGAGGAGACCGTCTCTTTTTTTTCCAGCTTGTTTTCTGTGAGCTGCAGCCAAAGTTTTCCGTCTTTTTCCTTTCTTTCTCTACTCCTCTCCTTCCTTCCCCTTCATGGTGTCTGCTTTCAGCATTGCTTCAATAGCCAGCATTGTAACATACACAGATGGAATTCTACAAAATTAATTTCAGCACTTGGATAGAAACTGATCATCTTTCTTTGTAGTCCTGGAGATGAAGTTATTAAAAAAGAATTGGGAGTGGAATGCTGCCACAGTTCTTAGTAAGAGCATTGATGAAGTAACATGGAATATGAGAGTAAGAGAAATGACAACATAAGTATTTTGAACCTTTCATTGGTTTCTCCAAGCAGTCAAAGAACGTAGTGGCTTATGTTAAAGCCTCTAAACAAAGTAGCAGAACTGCATTTATGCTTCAGCTGGATCTGTAGTGAAAGATATTTGGACATCTCTTGTTTGAAACAAATTTAGTTTAAATACATCCATTCAATTCTAATGAATTCTTCAATTTTTGGAGAAAAAAATTAAAGTTCCTCAGGATTGAAGTAGATATTAAAAAGAATTTAATAACTACTATAATGGATATAACCTACAATGTTATTTACTTCATTCTATTATGTAATAGACTGATAGTATTCCATCATACTTTTGATAGAAAATAGTTTTGCTTAAACTGATTATTTTCTTAAGAAATAGCAGTAGAGAAAGGAAAGTGATAAGTTTCATAAGTAAACTAAATTTTGCATCACGTAGTTTCTCATGATGCTCTGTTAACAACATAACTCACAAGATCCACTCCTCATTAGTACCTTTTATTCTATGTCAGATGTTACAAGATTGTTCTAAAAATTATGGATGATTTTTAGTTTGATATTTTATCTTTTGACAGAATGCAAAATAGAGGAAAGTTTTGGACAAGACATATTCCATGTGGATTAATTGATCATATTCCTATAATTCAGTAGTTCAGTGCACAGGACTACCACTTGAACTCAGGGAAACCAAGGCTCAGTTTCCTAATCTATCTGATTTGTGCTTGGGACTTCAAACATATCCTAGAAGAGGGTTCTAAGTAGCGTGAACTAGATTTGTTGAAGGACTTGTAATTTGTAATTTCTACAGCTTTTTGTGTATGCTAACTAGTTCAGACATAAAAATGATCTGGTGAAAAGCTAAGATATAGTTCTCTTGTTAAAGTTAGTTATATATATCACTGCTACTGCCTCAGCAGTGATACAGATGAATATGATGTTGATTACAAGAGAACAAGTGTTTCCCATTCTCCTTCTCACTTGCCAGTGCAATATCTACGTCCTGTATTCTATCTGAGTGACCTAAGCAATTGTCTGTAGTGACGCCTTTTTGGATAATTAAGTATTTTCTATGAAGTGTAAATGATTCTGAGGAAATCATGAGAGACACATGCTCTGAATTATCCTCCCAATGTGTATATCATAAATTATAGTGCCTAGGTTGAATTGAATCAAAAAGTTTGATGCCTTAAATTAGAAAATGATATTGCTCCCATGTGAAAAAAAAAAAAAAATTATGTCTCCAAGGTCTGTGCCTTCAGCAGAAGAGGTATAAAAGTAGGACTACATAAAGCTCTCATGAATATATGTGTTATTGAATTTATTCTGGATGTTAGAACATAAAAGCATTCAGGAGAAAATGGTCTCTAGGGATGTTTTAGTAACTGAAATACATTCCACCAGAGGACTTGAACATCAGGCATTTTTTCTTATGAAAGGTTTTCATTTCTTCTTTAGGTTACATCTACACAACCCAATAGAGTGCTATTCAGAGAAATTAGTTTTCTCAAAATCAAATGGAGAAAATATAATAGAACTATATCAAAGCCATCAAACTCAACTTTTAAACCGGAACAGATTTACACTGACTTTCCAGAGCTGGTTTCAAGGCAAGTGGTAGTGTCTTTGGATGAAAATTCATATAGGATTTGCATAAATGACCTCAGATATCTCAGATGAAAATAGTTCTACCTCTTAACAAAAGCGGAGTTAATATATGTGGATCATAGGACTCTAAGTTTAGGGTTTGTACATGCATGTGAAACTTCCTGTGCTCTTTTAATTCATTGAAGAGAAGCTTTAACAGCACAGTTTAACATCATCCTCCTGAAATAGTTCAGATACCTAGCTAAAATAACCCTTTTTCTGTCCATTTAGTTACTGTAAAGAGAGCATTTGTTCAGCAGCAGGTGCTTATGCTGTACTTCATTGAGGAAACTCCCACCCTAGTTGCCTATCACTTGATTCACAACATGAATATATCTCTGTATTGTGCCTGAAAGCTCCAGGCAGAACTCACTGAGGAACCAGGAAATGAATAGCACAGGGGAAATTATTAGATATGAAAGAGTTAAAGTGATAGTGTGAGTCTGATATTATGGGCTGATAATACTAGAAAGCAAAGAAGTTGCAGCAGAATTGAAGAAAGAGAAAAGGTTCGTATGTACCAACGTTCCTGTCTTCGCATAGTTTAGCATAATCTACCCTTCTTGCTTTTTTCACTCTATTTTTCAGTCCTCCATTCCAGGAACAGATTTAGGTATCTCTTCATCTTTGTGAGACTGGACTTCAGTTACCTTCACTAGTAACTTATTCCGTATGCATGTTTCTCTGAGATTGAAGCAATGCTGTCTAAGTCTCTGTTTGCTCATTGTTACCTAATATTTCAACATAGTCCCTGAGTTCTTCCCTTTAAGTAATAATAACAAAAGACCACCCGTTGAGTTTACTTTACATTTTTACTTATCTCTTCTTCTTAATACTGAAAATTTCAACTACACCACCTCCTGGATTTTTCTTTTCCATGAACAGAATAAGACCAGTTCCCACAAATTTTCTTCAATTTATTTAACATGATTTTTAAAAATATATAAATTTGTGCTTAAGAATAATATATATGTATATAGATGTAATCTTTATCACAGAGAAAGAACTTGATCCTGCAAAACAGGTGGTTAATCCAATTAACCCTCTGTAGTGTGCAAAATGAAAGAGTTTCTGGATGATAACTTGAAGAAGAGAAACAGGACATAACCTCATGTCAGGTACTCATAACATGCATGGGTATCCTCCAAGTCATGTCACCAGGAATAGATAAAGTAACATAATATAAGCAGGACTGGCAGGGAAGGACTGAAAAACTTTGACAGTTGTTCTTAGAAGGAAAAGGTGTATTAAACATTTTTGCCATAAGCACTAATGATAATGGTAAGAAAAACAGATTTTCTTATCTTAAGAATTAGAGTGAAAGAAGGAACTGAGGTACAAAAATAAGTCATTTATTAAGAAATATTGTATTTATTATGATTATTTTCATATAATACAGTCAGGAAGGATTCAAACTGAAGAGTTAAAAAATGGAAAAGAGGAGAGGAATAAGAAACTTTTTATGGCCTGAATCACTTCTGTCTTACACTAAGCTTTGGTTTACTTTGGCATTTCTCCAGTGAGTTATTGATGATTTATGTTTGCATTTGGGAACTTTCAGCTCTGAGGAGGCAGTTGCTATTATGGTTAATATACTAGAGTCAAATTCAGAAAATCTGACTTTAATTCCTGCTGTTGCCAAAAATGCTCTAAGAAAGAACAGTCTACTGAAGATGACAATTCCAAAAGCAGATGTGCAGTCTGGGAGCTTCCTGACCATTTTGCTAAGTAGCTTAGACACTTTCTCTGATCAGTTTTACACAAAGATAGATTTCTTAGCTAGATTCATGAAGAGCTTTTATCCTTAGATGAAAAAATCCAAATGGAAGTCCTTATGGACAACATTTTCAACTGCTCCTAAACTGGGAAGTACTCTAGGCCCGTTTCCTTCATTTAGCAACTACCTACAGTTGTCCATAAGAATATGTCCCATCTTCATCTGTCCCCTCATCTCTTCCATGTACAAGCTGGCAGACTAAGACCCCCAGCTCAGATGAATCAACGCAGTGTTCTTCAAATATACATGAAATAAGAGATTTGACACAAAATATTGATGAAGATGTTGATCCCCTTTGCTCTTAATGCATTGCTTACATTTTAGGGCACTTACACGGGAAGTAGAAAGTCTGAATCTGGCCTTTTTTTTTAACCTATAAGGAATTTGAACTTGACTTACCTCACTTCCCCACTTGTTTCTTTTTGGACCTTTTTTTTTTTTTTGGAAGCTGTTCCACTTTACACAGAGAAATTNTACATTCCACCAGAGGACTTGAACATCAGGCATTTTTTCTTATGAAAGGTTTTCATTTCTTCTTTAGGTTACATCTACACAACCCAATAGAGTGCTATTCAGAGAAATTAGTTTTCTCAAAATCAAATGGAGAAAATATAATAGAACTATATCAAAGCCATCAAACTCAACTTTTAAACCGGAACAGATTTACACTGACTTTCCAGAGCTGGTTTCAAGGCAAGTGGTAGTGTCTTTGGATGAAAATTCATATAGGATTTGCATAAATGACCTCAGATATCTCAGATGAAAATAGTTCTACCTCTTAACAAAAGCGGAGTTAATATATGTGGATCATAGGACTCTAAGTTTAGGGTTTGTACATGCATGTGAAACTTCCTGTGCTCTTTTAATTCATTGAAGAGAAGCTTTAACAGCACAGTTTAACATCATCCTCCTGAAATAGTTCAGATACCTAGCTAAAATAACCCTTTTTCTGTCCATTTAGTTACTGTAAAGAGAGCATTTGTTCAGCAGCAGGTGCTTATGCTGTACTTCATTGAGGAAACTCCCACCCTAGTTGCCTATCACTTGATTCACAACATGAATATATCTCTGTATTGTGCCTGAAAGCTCCAGGCAGAACTCACTGAGGAACCAGGAAATGAATAGCACAGGGGAAATTATTAGATATGAAAGAGTTAAAGTGATAGTGTGAGTCTGATATTATGGGCTGATAATACTAGAAAGCAAAGAAGTTGCAGCAGAATTGAAGAAAGAGAAAAGGTTCGTATGTACCAACGTTCCTGTCTTCGCATAGTTTAGCATAATCTACCCTTCTTGCTTTTTTCACTCTATTTTTCAGTCCTCCATTCCAGGAACAGATTTAGGTATCTCTTCATCTTTGTGAGACTGGACTTCAGTTACCTTCACTAGTAACTTATTCCGTATGCATGTTTCTCTGAGATTGAAGCAATGCTGTCTAAGTCTCTGTTTGCTCATTGTTACCTAATATTTCAACATAGTCCCTGAGTTCTTCCCTTTAAGTAATAATAACAAAAGACCACCCGTTGAGTTTACTTTACATTTTTACTTATCTCTTCTTCTTAATACTGAAAATTTCAACTACACCACCTCCTGGATTTTTCTTTTCCATGAACAGAATAAGACCAGTTCCCACAAATTTTCTTCAATTTATTTAACATGATTTTTAAAAATATATAAATTTGTGCTTAAGAATAATATATATGTATATAGATGTAATCTTTATCACAGAGGAAGAACTTGATCCTGCAAAACAGGTGGTTAATCCAATTAACCCTCTGTAGTGTGCAAAATGAAAGAGTTTCTGGATGATAACTTGAAGAAGAGAAACAGGACATAACCTCATGTCAGGTACTCATAACATGCATGGGTATCCTCCAAGTCATGTCACCAGGAATAGATAAAGTAACATAATATAAGCAGGACTGGCAGGGAAGGACTGAAAAACTTTGACAGTTGTTCTTAGAAGGAAAAGGTGTATTAAACATTTTTGCCATAAGCACTAATGATAATGGTAAGAAAAACAGATTTTCTTATCTTAAGAATTAGAGTGAAAGAAGGAACTGAGGTACAAAAATAAGTCATTTATTAAGAAATATTGTATTTATTATGATTATTTTCATATAATACAGTCAGGAAGGATTCAAACTGAAGAGTTAAAAAATGGAAAAGAGGAGAGGAATAAGAAACTTTTTATGGCCTGAATCACTTCTGTCTTACACTAAGCTTTGGTTTACTTTGGCATTTCTCCAGTGAGTTATTGATGATTTATGTTTGCATTTGGGAACTTTCAGCTCTGAGGAGGCAGTTGCTATTATGGTTAATATACTAGAGTCAAATTCAGAAAATCTGACTTTAATTCCTGCTGTTGCCAAAAATGCTCTAAGAAAGAACAGTCTACTGAAGATGACAATTCCAAAAGCAGATGTGCAATCTGGGAGCTTCCTGACCATTTTGCTAAGTAGCTTAGACACTTTCTCTGATCAGTTTTACACAAAGATAGATTTCTTAGCTAGATTCATGAAGAGCTTTTATCCTTAGATGAAAAAATCCAAATGGAAGTCCTTATGGACAACATTTTCAACTGCTCCTAAACTGGGAAGTACTCTAGGCCCGTTTCCTTCATTTAGCAACTACCTACAGTTGTCCATAAGAATATGTCCCATCTTCATCTGTCCCCTCATCTCTTCCATGTACAAGCTGGCAGACTAAGACCCCCAGCTCAGATGAATCAACGCAGTGTTCTTCAAATATACATGAAATAAGAGATTTGACACAAAATATTGATGAAGATGTTGATCCCCTTTGCTCTTAATGCATTGCTTACATTTTAGGGCACTTACACGGGAAGTAGAAAGTCTGAATCTGGCCTTTTTTTTTAACCTATAAGGAATTTGAACTTGACTTACCTCACTTCCCCACTTGTTTCTTTTTGGACCTTTTTTTTTTTTTTTGGAAGCTGTTCCACTTTACACAGAGAAATTAAATATTAACTGGGCCCAAGACAGTGAGCTAGTTTATTTCTGGCCCTTAGTCTACATACTAGTTAATACAAAACAAGGAATTATTCACTAGAAAAAGAAATAGAGCAATAGAGCTCTGGCATTTTCTTCTCTTTGGGTGAGTTCCAAAGCTGTTTAAAAAAAATAATAATGTTTTCTCTTCTTCTACCTAATTAATATTTAAGTATATTATGCAAAATACAGCTGTTTCCACAGGAAAAAAAGGTCAATATTGCAGTATTTGGCTTATGACAAATATTTTGTTAAAGACTAGGTACAATGGATTCAGATTCCTGTTGTCAGACAACAGGCTCATAGACTTATTTCATGCAGAAAGAATCACCCCAGTCACATACAGAAGGAATGTGTGTGTGTAAAGTATCTACAAACTCACCTTTCAGTTGGTGCTACTTTGAAAGAAAGAACCCTAAAATGACCCAGATCAAATCACACGTGGAAGGAGACCATACAGACTACGATCAGGTCACTGGAGGACTTAGTCTGCTTCTGATATTTACTAGAGGATGTATTACGCAGTCGCAAGCAAGGGGATATTACAGCATATTAAAGGTGCTTACATACTAGAGATGATATATTTTATAAATATAAGCTCCTAATGGAGCATAGTCTCTGCAATAGTCACATCAGTCTCCTGCACAATTAACAGAAAAAGAAATTAAAAAAAAAAAAAGATCTGTAAATGGAATTTAGAAAAAACAGTACTTTGAGTCTTTACTCAAAGGTGACTATAGGTGACTACAAACAAAAAGTAAACCCTACAGAAAAGATAAGGATGATTTTTCCACTTCTATTCATAGTGAGGAATGTTACACAGTAAATCCTTCCATGCAAAAAGAGAATAAATCACTTTCACTTCACATTAAATAACTCAACATACATGCTCTCTGTCATTAGATTAGGTAGCTCAAACTCAAATCTGACCTAAAAGATTTGAACCTACAAGGCATGCCTTCTGTCTAAATCATAACAAGCTGGTATTCATTATGAGAAGTACAGAATTTTAAGATAAAATTTATAGTTTAATAACTAACTGATATTTTCACCAGAAATGTGCTCACTATTGGATATTCAGTTAATTTTTTAAATTTAACCCAGGCTTCAAAAGTTACTGCCTGCTTTTCTGAGTTTAATCTGATTTATAAACTACAGAGGATACATGCACACCTCTACACTCTCCATCATCTTACACAAAGTGAAAATGATATGTGACATGACATTGCACAGCTTGTTGCTTTAAATCAGTATTGTCAAAACCCAAGAGTTCAAAGCAATGGCTTACAGGAATACCAGCAATAGTATATTGTTTCTTTGGCTTCTGTTTCTAAGTTCCATGTTTCAAACCTTTCTCGATAATGGAAAAAAATAAGGAGGATGTTCTCTACCATCTAACGAAGTAGATGTCTTCAAACTGAAATAATAACCTTGAGCTACGTAATACATAAAGCTCCAAGACACACACTTCATACATGCATGCATAAATATATNTCCTTCATCTTAAAACCATTCCCCCTTGTCCTATCATCATCTGCCCTTGTGAAAAGTTGAATTCCCTCCCATTTATATTCTCCTTTTAAATACTGGAAAGCTGCAATGAGGTGTCCCTGCAGCCTTCTCTTCTCCAGGCTGAACAAGCCCAGCTCCCTCAGTTTGTCCTCATACGGGAGGCGCTCCAGCCCTCTGACCATCTTTGTGGCCCTCCTCTGAACCCTCTCCAATAGCTCCACATCTTTCCTGCATTGGGGGCCCCAGACCTGCATATGGTACTCCAGATGGGACCTCATGAGGGCAGAGAGAGAGGGACAATCACCTCCCTCTCCCTGCTGGACACTCCTCTCCTGATGGAGCCCAGGATACCATTGGTCTGAACTGCAAGAGCACACTGCTGGCTCATGTTCAGTTTTTCATCCACCAGGTTTTTCTCAGCTCAGAATCACTGGTTGTCTGACTGTTTAGGCTGCCTATGAGGCCTAAATAGTTTAATTTGTAATTACTTTTTAATTTTTTATCATAGCTTTCACCTAATTTGGCAACAGCTGTTGAAATGTGATTATATGCTGCATGCTGGTGCTGTTATAAAATGGCTTTATTATGTTTTCATAGAAAAAAAATCTTTGTTTCCCCTTCTTGCTTTCATTGTACCATGATTTGTATTTGACACCCTTTTTTACATTGTCAACAAGACTCAAATATTCAATTTTTACTGTTTAGAAGTCTAAGAACAGCACAAGAAGCCNCAAGGCATGCCTTCTGTCTAAATCTTCAAGCTACAAAACAAACTGAGGTGTAGTTCTTGTCAAAACTCGTCTAAAATAGAGTCTGAAAGAGAGACTGAAAAAATTGCTGCTTGCGACTGGGATATTTTCTTGAGAGGTACACTTCAATCCCTAATGAATGCTTACATATTTCTTCATAAGTGGAGTAGCTTCAACAAGAAATAGATTCTCAATTCAAATGGTGCTCTAAAACAATAGGATATATCTGAAAGAAAGTGGACTAGAATTTCTGCTTGTGACAAAACATGATGTGGATGCATAACTACACAGGCTATTTGAGCTGCTCAGTCATTTTGCAGTTTGTCACAGGATGTGTTCTGGATTCTGGTCCAGAGTATCTCCATACATTCAGGGTATCCTTAAGAATTTACCCTGAAAACCTCCTTTAGAAAAAATAATTGGTTACAGGATTTATTTCTCTTTTTTCTTTCAGTATGGAGAAACCACAGATGTGCTGCTGAGCATTCAGGAAAACTACCTCCTTAATCTCTCTGTGTCCTGTTAAATAAGAATGATGCTTTGTCCTACTTTTGTCTCCTCCAGTTTTAAGTTCTTTCTATGTTGTTCTACCCAGGAGAAGCCTTGTGGTATTCCACATTTGGGCAACTATTTACTATAGTAATGAAAGTACTAATAATAGGATCATAGAATCATAGAATCATAGAATGGCCTGGGTTGGAAGGGACCCCAGGGATCATCAGGTTCCAACACCCCTGCCACAGGCAGGGCCACCAATCTTCAGATCTGGTACTAGATCTGGTTGCCCAGGACCCCATCCAACCTGGTCTTGAACACGTCCAGCATCGAGGTATCCACAACCTCTCTGGGCAGCCTGTTCCAGCACCTCACCACTCTCTCCATAAAGAACTTCCCCGATGTTTAATCTAAACCGTCCTTCCTTCATCTTAAAACCATTCCCCCTTGTCCTATCATCATCTGCCCTTGTGAAAAGTTGAATTCCCTCCCATTTATATTCTCNATAAGCTCCTAATGGAGCATAGTCTCTGCAATAGTCACATCAGTCTCCTGCACAATTAACAGAAAAAGAAATTAAAAAAAAAAAAAGATCTGTAAATGGAATTTAGAAAAAACAGTACTTTGAGTCTTTACTCAAAGGTGACTATTGGTGACTACAAACAAAAAGTAAACCCTACAGAAAAGATAAGGATGATTTTTCCACTTCTATTCATAGTGAGGAATGTTACACAGTAAATCCTTCCATGCAAAAAGAGAATAAATCACTTTCACTTCACATTAAATAACTCAACATACATGCTCTCTGTCATTAGATTAGGTAGCTCAAACTCAAATCTGACCTAAAAGATTTGAACCTACAAGGCATGCCTTCTGTCTAAATCATAACAAGCTGGTATTCATTATGAGAAGTACAGAATTTTAAGATAAAATTTATAGTTTAATAACTAACTGATATTTTCACCAGAAATGTGCTCACTATTGGATATTCAGTTAATTTTTTAAATTTAACCCAGGCTTCAAAAGTTACTGCCTGCTTTTCTGAGTTTAATCTGATTTATAAACTACAGAGGATACATGCACACCTCTACACTCTCCATCATCTTACACAAAGTGAAAATGATATGTGACATGACATTGCACAGCTTGTTGCTTTAAATCAGTATTGTCAAAACCCAAGAGTTCAAAGCAATGGCTTACAGGAATACCAGCAATAGTATATTGTTTCTTTGGCTTCTGTTTCTAAGTTCCATGTTTCAAACCTTTCTCGATAATGGAAAAAAATAAGGAGGATGTTCTCTACCATCTAACGAAGTAGATGTCTTCAAACTGAAATAATAACCTTGAGCTACGTAATACATAAAGCTCCAAGACACACACTTCATACATGCATGCATAAATATATATTTACACATACATGCCTACCTTTGAACTTTTAGGTTAACCAGCTACAAACTGAATGGAGTAGCCATATGAATAACACATTTTCATCCAGTATAAATACACGTCACTATGCCGGATGCAACAGATGTGTATCAGATGATGCTAAATAAAATTTGACCCAAGTATTATGAGTTTGACTTAGCGAATGTAGCAGCTAAGTACTTTTATGTCAGCTACTAGATTTCAACATATGTAAATAATTGTCAATTCTACCAATACTATAATAAATATTTGGTTTGAATACTGTGTAATTCTTTTAAGCATGAGGTGATAAAGTGCAATCTCTACTCATGTTTCCTTTCAACTTAATGTCCTTAGTAAATGAATAATAGAGGATGGATTGAATTAGTATCCAAGTCATGGAAATGAACTGCGTCAATTGAATAACCAGTGTGAGAACAGCTGTTCCTTTAGCACTTCTTAAACTGGTGAGGAGATTGGTGTAAAACTCAAAAAGAGATAAAAAAGATTTTCCTTTCAAAACATATAAAAATTATGTGTTGAAACAAAAAAAAATATTCTAACTTGAAATAATCATGAGTTTTATATTTAGATTTTAGACTACATTTCAGCATCAAATCACATTTTGTAAAAAAAAAAAAAGTTTAAGTGTTGGGGAAAAAAANATTCATTATGAGAAGTACAGAATTTTAAGATAAAATTTATAGTTTAATAACTAACTGATATTTTCACCAGAAATGTGCTCACTATTGGATATTCAGTTAATTTTTTAAATTTAACCCAGGCTTCAAAAGTTACTGCCTGCTTTTCTGAGTTTAATCTGATTTATAAACTACAGAGGATACATGCACACCTCTACACTCTCCATCATCTTACACAAAGTGAAAATGATATGTGACATGACATTGCACAGCTTGTTGCTTTAAATCAATATTGTCAAAACCCAAGAGTTCAAAGCAATGGCTTACAGGAATACCAGCAATAGTAAATTGTTTCTTTGGCTTCTGTTTCTAAGTTCCATGTTTCAAACCTTTCTCTATAATGGAAAAAAATAAGGAGGATGTTCTCTACCATTTAACGAAGTAGATGTCTTCAAACTGAAATAATAACCTTGAGCTACGTAATACATAAAGCTCCAAGACACACACTTCATACATGCATGCATAAATATATATTTACACATACATGCCTACCTTTGAACTTTTAGGTTAACCAGCTACAAACTGAATGGAGTAGCCATATGAATAACACATTTTCATCCAGTATAAATACACGTCACTATGCCGGATGCAACAGATGTGTATCAGATGATGCTAAATAAAATTTGACCCAAGTATTATGAGTTTGACTTCGCGAATGTAGCAGCTAAGTACTTTTATGTCAGCTACTAGATTTCAACATATGTAAATAATTGTCAATTCTACCAATACTATAATAAATATTTGGTTTGAATACTGTGTAATTCTTTTAAGCATGAGGTGATAAAGTGCAATCTCTACTCATGTTTCCTTTCAACTTAATGTCCTTAGTAAATGAATAATAGAGGATGGATTGAATTAGTATCCAAGTCATGGAAATGAACTGCGTCAATTGAATAACCAGTGTGAGAACAGCTGTTCCTTTAGCACTTCTTAAACTGGTGAGGAGATTGGTGTAAAACTCAAAAAGAGATAAAAAAGATTTTCCTTTCAAAACATATAAAAATTATGTGTTGAAACAAAAAAAAATATTCTAACTTGAAATAATCATGAGTTTTATATTTAGATTTTAGACTACATTTCAGCATCAAATCACATTTTGTAAAAAAAAAAAAAGTTTAAGTGTTGGGGAAAAAAATAATTGAAACCAAGACCACTCATTTGCCTTTCTTCTGATATCTGTTCATTTTTGAGGCTGAGTGTATTAGGACTACGTGGCAATGAGAAAGTATGCAGGAGTTTGGCGTGATGTGAAACAGGGACGATGTTACAATATCAACAAGGGCTGAGAAACCATAAGACTACTGTTTGAGTCTTGGGAAAGCACGGTGTGTTCCTCTGGTAGATGAGGCTCCACGCCAAGGACTCAGCACTGGAAAGTTGCTGCCATCAGCACAGCATGCGCTGGCCACATAGCTGTGCGTGATTGCAGCATCCTATCACCAATTGCCATGATGCAGTACGGTGGATAACAAAACGGAGTAGTTTGCTCCGTGTTGGGGAGACAGGAACATCAACCAAGGTCAACGTTGCCTCCGTGGGGATGCCCACTTCGTGGGGACTTTGATGCCTACTGATCTGACACTCGCGCTGATATGACCTGGCTAAGCATCTACCTTGCTATCTGTGGTATCATGGTAATGGAATATTAGCTGCTTTCCAGTAATTTACTATCTTGCTACTTTGTTTGTGTGAGTCTGCATGTGCCTTATGCTTCCCCAAAGTCCTAACTAGAGCCAATTAATTACCATATTACTACTTTGTTTGTGTGAGTGCGCATGCATCTTGAGCTTCTCCGAATTCCGAATGAGAACAGCGAGACATATCCTTTTTTTTTTTTTTTTTCCCAGATACAATATTTTATTGCAAGACTGTCCAATTCAGCTGATGATTTTAAAGGTCATTCCAACTTCCCTTACAATTGCATTCTGTGTTCTACAGACTACAGGCATAAGGATTACAAGAAAGAGTCCATGATATATATGATAAATGCAATACATACCAAAAAGATGTAGGTTTCACCGATGTAAACATAAATTGTATTGAAATTGATGAATGCTTTCAACTTGATAAAAATTCTGAAAAGATTGAGTGAAGAATTCTGAAAGGGTTAATTCTAGATTGAGTGAAGAATTATTTTCTCACAGAACCATATTACCAGTGACCTGGGCCGAAGTCAACTTCATTTAAAGATTTAGTAACTTGAATTTATAAAGTTATCCGCAAGTAAGGTTTTTGAGCTATGCAGACAAGGCTCAAGCAAGCTTTACTGACATATTTGGAGAAGGTTTTAAATACCACAAGGATCAGCCTGAGAATTTAGAGATCATGGATGCTTTCAGTAGACCAATAGTAAACCTGATCAGCAGACTGTGGCTCACTGGGGTTGATAGCAGAACTTTATTCCCACTACACACAGGTATAGATAACATTCCAAGGAGAAACAGTACCAGTGAATTTCAAGATATATTTCTCTTCCTATCCTCAAGATAAAATCCACAGACACGTTTCTCAATTGGGATCATATTCTTCTAGAACTTGAGACTTGATGTGTTTCCATTAATTCCAGTTGATCTATTTTAGACTTTTTCTTCATTTGTCTGGAAGACATCCAATACACCACATGTTTTCTTTTTTCTTTTTCCCTTCTGCATCAGTTATTGTTAAGCTAAGCAGAGATACGCAAAACACAGAAGTTCCCAGCATCACTTATTCCCTTGCACAGGCTTTTACCCTATCACACCACCTGCTGAGTTCAAAATCCCTTGTTACATAATTAGTTAAATAGGTTTCCTTTAATCTCAAACTGTTTTGAATGTAAATCTTGAAGGGCACAATATTATACCCATTGAAGTCCTTTCAATGTGTAAAGATGGCTCAGCTATAGAAAAATCTCACCAAGTGAATTCTGACGCAGTGGGGGAGATTAAGTCATTGAACTATGGGCTGGATAAAGCCATTATTTAATGAGTGACTGTGTTTGAATGTAGATGGCAATGTTGTACGTTTTCTGCCAGTGATCGTTCTCAGAAAGCAAATCTCTATGAGACCAGTAATTTGACTTTGCCATCATATCCTTCTTTGGCAGTATAATGGGTAATTAAATTATTTTTAAAGGTCTCAGGAGATCACCAGTACAATAAAATTTTCTGTCCCCTCTTTCTCACAAACTTATATGTGAAGATTCCCCATTGCCAAGTGTCTTAGACCTGACATAATGGGACTTTAGGTCGTCCTTCATGAAGACCAGTACCTTTAGAATCAAACACTGATCTGTCTTTTCAAAATCAAATAACAATACGTTTCTATAAAAAAAGACTAGATTATGTTGGCATTAAAGATACTGTCAGATTATTTTTCGTTACTCTAAATGAAGTCATTTCTTCTGGACTTTATAAGAACCATCAAATATTTTTCAGAGTCATGATATACGCATCCAGATCTGAAAATTATACAACTAAGAAGTTTCAAATCACTAGTTAGAGTGGAAATTACAGGTGAACATTTGGGGTACTGTTTTGGTTTATGTATATTTTTTTAGTTTTGCTTTGTGTCTTTTAAAATTCTCCTTCTTCTTCTTCTTCTTCTTCTTCTTCTTCTTCTTCTTCTTCTTCTTCTTCTTCTTCTTCTTTTCTTTCTTCCTTTCTTTCTTTCTTTCTTTCTTTTTCCACTGTTGTAAAGGCAAGAGTGACAAACACATATATATTAGCATTCTTGTAAAGTAAACCAATTCTGAGACTAAAGAGTTATGAGAAAATAACATATGTAACGAAACAAGATTTTCACAAGCGCAGACATGATGTCTCAGCTTGGAAAATGTAGGAATTTTCACTGGTCCTTACAGCAATCAATGTCATTTACCAGAGTTCTGTGGTAATACTCATTCATGTTCCAGTCATTTAGCTTGATTTTCATTCTTTGACCGATGAAACATTTTTCACACATTTTCCAAACTAAAATAATAAAAGCACAAAGCAAACACTTGACTGTATCATGCAACTGATAATGCATAGATGTGTTTAACAAGGATTTTAAGCAATTGGAGTTATTCATATCCTTCTACTCTTGTTCTTTATCTAGCTTAGATACAGAGTGTGAGGCAAGATTTTTTAACCACTGATTCACAGTTGATGAATTTGTTTTCTACGTTTTGCTGTGTTGTGGTAGATTTGGATATAGAAATCTTGAAAGTAAAAAAAAAAAATCTTATCACTGCTAAGATTCCCATATATCTCTTTCCCACAGCTTTGATGGCAATGTTTTCAGTTAATGGAATGAAATAAATATTTTGTGAAATATAGAACATTTCTGTGGTTTTATTAAGGGATATTTTAAAAATATACAGCTCTACAGCATTTTCTGAAGGATTTAATCTTGATTCTCCTTAATGAGCAAGTAATGCTGATCATAAACCTGATATGTATTACTGTAAATTTCCAGTGGTTATACAACACCTTTTTTCCAGACGCTTGCTTGAAATCACTTTTACAAAGAAACGTGTCCTGGGTTCTGATTTGCTTATACTAAGCTGGAAGCCAGAATATTACTTTGGTCATTATTTTTAACTCTTAAAATCGGTAGCTTAAAAAAAATAATTCCGAGAAGAAGCAAAGTAGATCATTTGTTTCCCTATAACCAGTTAAGTCTAAAAGAATAACAACTCAAACTATAGATATTCAGAGGAAGAAAAGCACATAAATTCACATTCTTCCTATAGCAAATACAATTAATTTAATTGTAGAACACACAAATAAATCTAAATCATACAGTCACATTAGTGTGGAAGAAACCTCCAGAGATCATCTACTCTAGCCCTTTACTCAAAGCAAGTCTAGTTAAAGTGCGTGTTCAGGACCTTGTCCAGTTAAGTGTTGAATATCTTGAAGGGGGGAGTCTTGCAGAGTGTTCTGGGTGAGTTTTCTGGTGATTAACCATCTTTCTGGTTAAAAAATAAAAATAAAAATTCTTAACATTGAAGAATTCAGTCTCCGAGGTCAGCTGCTTTGGAGCCGGCGCAGCCAGAGTTGCAGCGGCAGATCTCGAGGTACAGGGGGGTTTCAGGAAGTTCCTTTGCCAGGAGAGCCCCGTGAGAGCGGAGCAACCCGGCAGACCCCGGCAGCCCTCCCGAGAGAGGTGCAGGTGGCGTGGGCGTTGCCAGGGCAACGGCAATCGCACCCACGCCCTTAGCCTTGAAAAAGCCTCAGGGAGGGGAGTAACTCGTCGCTGCCCACCAGGCACAGGGAGGGGTGTTCAGCGTGGGTACCACCCACAGCGTG
>WBMW01004500.1:193545-230396 GCA_013396635.1 Penelope pileata | reverse complement strand
CATCCCTGGAGGTGTTCAGGGCCAGGTTGGATGGGGTCCTGAGGAACCTGATCTAGTACTAGATCTAGAGGTGGGTGCCCCTGCCTGTGGCAGGGGGGTTGGAACTCGAAGATCCTTGAGGTCCCTTCCAACCCAAGCCATTCTATGATTCTATAAAATAAGCAGGAGGAGTTGGAATTGGTGCAGTTGGAAGAACTGTGATCTTATTGCTATCATGGAAACATAGTGGGATGATTTGCATAACTGGAATACTACCAGTGAGGGGGTTGGCCTCTTCTCCCAGATAACTAATGATAAGACTAGAGGAAATGGCCACAAGTTGTGCCAGGGGAGATTCAGGTTAGATATAAGGAAAAACTAATCTGAAAGAGGCTTGTAGTAACAGGACAAGGAACAATGACTTTAAACTGAAAAAGGGGAGATATAGATTGGATAAAAGGAAGAAATTCTTTACCCAGAGGGTGGTGAGGCACTGGAACAGGTTGCCCAAGGAAGCCCCATCCCTGGACATGTTCAAAGTCAGGCTGGATGGGGCTTTGAGCAACCTGGTCTGGTGGGAGCTGTGCCTGCCCATGGCGGCAGGGTTGGGCTGCACTGTGGCTAATGGTCCCTTCCAACCCAAATCGTTCTATGATTCTGAACCTGTAACAAACTTTAGACCATTGTCCAATGCAACAACTATGGTAATTCCCTGGGACAGCCAAATGTGGCATGTGGTAAAAGCAACTACCGACTGAAAAAAAAAAACCTGCGGCGATGGAGTAATAAAGACACAGAGATACTCTGTAGAGAAAATGGCTGTGGCAGCAGCAGCAGCAGCAATAGTCGCCGTGCCAGCTGTAGCAGCTGCGTCTTTATTCAATCCACAACTCCTTTTATACCTTAACAAGTATTACTGTTTTTAACCTACGAAAACACAGGGAGTCTTGTTGTCCTGCTTCTGCGCAGCACTCTCACGCACCCACACACTCGTGCTCTTCCAGGTGCCGTTCCGACCTGGGGTTCTCACACTCCTCACAGGCTGGGCGGCGTTCCAGCCCAAGTCAACAACCACACTATCTGTGCTTGTGCATCCAGGTCAACAAGTCCTCTGTTTCTTTTCTTATTCTATTTTGAACTACAACATCTTCCCCTCTAATCATCCCTCACGCCAGAGCACACTGTTCACGTTTTCCCACAAAAACCCAACAAACTGTGAGGGCTTAAACTGAGTAGTATCTCTGTCCATGTGTTGCATTCAAGCTTAATTAATAACTATTGAAACAAATTGGTGGTATGATGCTTTTTTAATGTTTTAACTCTTCTTTATGGGGGTACAAGGAGGTCCCGTACTACAAGAGAATTTTCACCAACCACTGCTGGAAATGTACA
This sequence comes from Penelope pileata, assembly GCA_013396635.1. NCBI lineage: Eukaryota > Metazoa > Chordata > Aves > Galliformes > Cracidae > Penelope > Penelope pileata. The sequence continues at coordinate 229,025 of WBMW01004500.1, read as the reverse complement.
ACTAAATGAAATGCATGTACTACTTCTGTGCAATCTGTTGTGGGCCACAGAGGATGTTGTTACACACCAGTGGAGCAAGCCAGCGTGGGAACGCCAGGGGTAACTGGTAGGAGTGCAGGTGGTGTATGCATTGCCTCACCTCTAGCAGGAGAGTGGGAGGATGACGCAGTGCTGTTAGTTATGATGGAAGTAGTCGTGTTCTTTATCCTTCTGTATATGCTTTGCTTGTTTCAAAAGGGAAAGGCATGGTTACATGCCCAGTTGAACGTCTCACGCACGCTGCTGTCCTGGCAGTCGTGGTGGTTCCCAGCCGGAAGGGAATGAGCTTACGAGCCTCCAGAGTGGTCTGTGCGTCCTTGGAGAAGGTCGGTCAGACCAGGGGGTGGCTTGTGAGCGAGAGGTCCCGCTGGAGCACATGGCCCCACGCAGCCAAGGCCTCATGGCGGCCTGCAGCAGCACACAGTGGAGGTGTGGAGAACAAACATCCCCACTGCGGCTCTCTGGTGTGTACGCTGCCGGAGAAGGTCCTGGTTGTGCTTGGTCTGAGCTTGCAGAAGGATCAAGGCTGAAGTGGAGTAGTCGTGTCTAAGAATTGGATGAGGATAAACCCAATGGGAGAAAACAGGGCGAGGTGAGGCACAGGGAGCTGGGCTGCTTGCAGCAGGCATCCCTGCCTGTAGCACTGCGTAAGGCTGTGACTGCATCAGTTGTGGCATCAGAAAAAACAGTTAGGTATGGCTGTAGTAAAACTGGGACCCATGGGGAAAAGGTTTGGGGAAAATGTTGTTTATTTGAGCATGGGAGTAGCAATGCAAGGGTGGCAAAATGGAGGACCCCAGTGCTGAAGAATGGAGGATGAGGTTTAAAAACTATGGACACCTACAGCTGGCAGCAGCGCTGACCCACGCACAGCACGGGGACAGTGGAGGACATCTGGGGTCACCGACTGGACTCGCTGTCAGGTCTCTGGTGTGGGGAGCAGGCCAGTGCCCCAGAGCCTACAGAGCTGCGGCTCAGTGTGGTGGTGCAGCCCCCAGGGCACTGCGATCTCAGCGTAAACCACAGTTGTGCTTTCACCTTTGTTCAAGTGCAGTGAGTTGGGACAGTCAGGCACCCCCCGACCATACCAGGGTTCCTGATCCTGATTGCGGCCTGATCTGAGAGGCACCAGAGCTGCACAGCAGCAGCCTGCGATCCTTGATCTCCCCCTGAGCTGGGACATCGCTCAGAGCAGACTTCTCGAGATTCACTGCTGCCTGATGTTGAAGAGGAGCCCTTTAGAGACAGATCCCATGGTCTGCTGAGAGCCGATGAATGGGGGTGAGTAACTCACCAAGGAGGAAGGCCCTTGTGCATGCAACCGACTTTACAAACGTCCCCTCCAGTACCCTGCGTGTAATCTTCAAGTGAGCTTTGCCATCCTCAAATCTAAATTGCTGTATTTGATGGTAGTAAATTCTGTAGAATCATTGTGTTAAATTGGATAATGATTAAGAGCTGATTAAGTGCTACTAAGAATCATACAATCTAATCTTATGATTTATCTTAAAGGTATTAATACATCATAAATTGCTGCTAAATCGGAGTTCTGTAAAAACCTGTTTGCAACGCTTGGTGCTGGCGGTGCATGTGGCTGCATGGACCTGAGATCTGTGGCTCGTAACATCTCGCTGTGCATAACGGTCTGCATGATTATGGAACCAAGCCAGTGGTGTGTTAGTTAGATTATTGATTGCTTCTCTGTTTTCCCACTTTCCTTGTAGTGTGTTCATCAGCCAATAAACAATTTGCCTCAGCTATGTTTTGAGTGACTGCTCTGAATGGGGAGAGACAAACGTCAGCCCAGTCGCAGGCTATGAGTGCGGTCTGTGCTGTGGAAGTGCTGCGTGCCACAAGCCGTCCTCTGGCATTATCTGGGCAGCAGGAGGCCTGGGCACCCCAGGGAGGGGGTGTGGGACACCCAGGTCTGGATGCCACACGTCCAGGAGTGCTGCGGTTAGTGTGCCTGTGCACAGAAATCCCTACTTGTGTCACAGGCAGGTGGAAGTTCTCAGATCAGAGAAACCAACCAGGCTCTTGCGGGTCCCCAAAGTGCTCCCACTGTGTCTCACGTTAGAGGGAGGCTCCAGGGGCCAGGCAGGGTGGTCACAGCAGATGGCTTGAGAGAACGGCAGTCCCTCAGCAGTAATGTGCTGAGCGTGAGGGAGAGCAAGAGGAGAGCGAGGACTCCTCCAGCTGTTAGGTCTTACCTAAGAGGCAAACTAAGCCTGTTCTGGAGACCTTACAAATGAAGCAATCCACATCAGTTGTGTTAAAAACATGATTCTTGCAAAAAAGTAAAGTGTAAGAAGGAAATGCTCCAGCAACATAATTCTGTATTTTCCATAAAGCGCCCTAGAGGCAAAACAACCATACTTTTTGACAGACATTTAAAATTTTGTGATGGGATAGGTTCATATATCAAGCATCTGCGTCTCAAGCTTCAACACAATCACAGCTGGAGGAAAGCTCGATGGAAGCACACGAGCCCAGGATGCTCCTCGTTGTGCTGCTGTAGTTAAGGCCCGGGGCACTGCTGAGGGCAGAGCCCGGCTCTCTCCAAGGTGTGTGCGCTCACCCTCCTCGGAAGGTCCAGCCAGCATACAAGGCATACCACGGGCAGTCGGTAGATGGCAGTAAACTATTACTGTTACTTAGGTTTTCCTGGTAAATTAGAATGCAAAACGAACATGCTACACTTAGTGTCAGCTCTGAAGAACTCGGGCTGCAATCCCAAGGTGAGAGACAGCACAGGGACAGAAACTGAGGGAAACACAGGGAGATGGGGAAAAGATGCTCAATAGCAGCCACTGCACACACACAAACCTCCAGCACTTGTTCCATGGTAAATCTCAGAGGTTCTGCCTGAGCCACGAGCTGCAGGGGCCTCGCAGACATCCCGCTGCAGCTGGCAGCTGTGTGCCTCCCTCGCTGCAGAGACGCTGTGTGTCAGCAACCTCCACACCAATCCAAACGGCACCTGAATTACTTCACCCCGTCTGCAAAGTCGTGTTTGTAGCCAAAAGCAGGGACATTTCACCACTGAAAGAGTATTACTGACTTTGGAGGGGACGCCCCCTACTCATAATTTTTTTTTTCTTTAAAATTTTCCCTCATGCACCACTCCCCTGGTGCATAAGCACCAGTTGTCTTGGATGAGGGAAGGGTGCACGTGGTAACACACGTTTTCTCCCTGAAGCCAGCGCCGACAGAGTTGCCTGGTGCAGTACTCCAAGGGACAGACAAAACCTCGAGTGGGCAAAGCAGCATCCCCTCAGGCAGCTTCACAGCAGCCGCCCGCACAGAGCCACCTGTGGGGAAGGTCTTGCCGTGGAAAAGAGAGCACACACCCCAGCTGCCCCCCTTTCCCCTTCCTGGGAGTAGGGTTATGGCCAGCCCTCTTCTTGCTGCCAGCCCCGCCTGTACAGGAGTGCTGTGCAGAACAGCTGCTTCACCCACCTCCTTTCCCCTTCCCAACAATACTAATAAAAAATACAAATCTTGCAATAAAGTCACTCTCAGAACACTCAAATCTAAAAGTTTATTAAAGTCTTAGAAAAATACGTACGTGAGATCTTTGAGTTACACTGGTGACAGTGTGTTTCCTTCCTACGTGCAGCCCCCACTGCTGCCTGGCACTTGGATTAACTGAGAAATGTCTCAGTGCTTTTTAGGTGTTTCTCAAACCACACAAACAGGAGCAGTTTCTGGGGAGAAATATGGGCAATACGAACTCACCTCAAAATCAAGTTTTAAGTTGGTTGAGTATTGAGAAGAAGGCACTGCAGACATGGCGGTGGCAGCTGTGTCCAGCAGCACCGTAAGCACACACCAGCACACACCAGCACACACCTGGGTGGTGCAGGGAGGCTGCTAGGAGCTGCCCGCAGGAGCAGCGCAGGGGAGCTCGCCCGCGGTGCTGCGACAGTTCCAGGAGCAGTACGGGGCAATTTAAGACCAACCACAGCTCAAAGCGAAACTGCTGGAAGCTTTTGCCAGATGTAGGGCTACGGACGTGCACCGGGAAACCTTTGCCTCACACAGTTATGTACAATCCAGCACATCACCCACCTGGAGCACTGCTTGGAGATGTACTCAGCTTCAGTACCAGGGTATTAACAGCTCCCCCTCCCCCCTTTAAAGAAATGGTCATACCTGGCTCAGCTTAAGAGATTGGACTTTCTGCTGCCACCCCAACACCCCTCCCCCTTGGCCTTTGATTCCCAGGCAGAGGACAGTGCTGTAAGCGCCGGGGACCGCTCGTGCCCGATGTCTGAGCACCTCTGGGCTGGGACTAAGGCCATCAGCTCCTGGCACAACCAAGCACTGCAGAAGTCAAAAGAAAAGCAACAAGGCTAAGAAAATCCACTCACCATACCTAATTCTGGACTCTTCCTTCGAGAAGTCAGCGTTCCCGTGTTCAGTAGGGAAACGCATCTCTCTCCAGTGGGGGTGCAGGAGGCAGAGAAGCTCCTTCTCTTACTGCAGTGAAGTCAGGTGCCCCTCAGCAGGAGGCATCTCCTCCGACTGCAGCTCCTGCTCAGAAGGATGTGTCAGATGGTCACTGTGCACCAGACCCAGCTAACCAGCGTGTGTTCTCAAAAACGCTAATTAACAGGGAAAACAAACGTCTCCAACAGAAACGGTGGTTAAAATATTTTATTTTTTATATCATAGAACATACTGCTGTTTACTTTAAATCACTTTAGAGTAAAGGCACACATTGTTAAAAATACTTCAAATCACATGTACAAATGCATGAAACAGATGTACATGTCACCAAAAAAATACAGTATGGCTTCATAAGGTTGAGGCAGGGCTGGGACGATCCAACAGAGACTTAAATTTTACAGGATGCTCTTAACACTGAAAGGACTGACTAGAACAGAAAAGGATGGCCCTAGAACACTGACTGTTACACAGACGGTACAGCACGCTGAGTATACAGCACTGAGCATTCGTGTGTGGGCTCACAGGACTGACAGCTCTGCAAATTCATCGGGCTTTCAAGTGCCACTGAGCAAACAGCGCGCGCACACGATCCGCCCGTTTGCAACAGTGGGAAGAAACGGCAGGTTCTGCCCACAGCCAGCCTCCTAAGGGTCTGCTGATATGCTTTGAAGAAAAAGGAAGTGAAACAACAGACTGAAGATATTAACTGTTGATAATGACTGCAAAACAAATGGACAGCTTACACCTCTGGCTAAAACGTCAAGTCTGCAAGAATGCGCCGTGACAATCATTTAGCATTAGTCCCACCCAAGTTTAAGGCTCATGTCTAAAATTTACCTTAGATTTGTTTTCTTTTGTGTAAAATTACCTGAGCACAGATATCAAAGATCTACAGCGCTTTTAAAATATCTGCAGATGCCTGAAAAGTCTGTAGATATCTTAAAGCAAAACATCAACTTATTTTGAACTCTACCAGCTAAAAAGACCTCATAAAACCCCAAAACAAAACAAAAAACGACCAAACAACACCAACAATCTTTTGGTATGTCAATAAAGCCAGGAGAAGAATGAGCTCAAGCTTTTGCTTGCATCTCTTAAAAACATACAGAAAGTAGAACAGAATTATTCAAACAGGTCTGCTTAATTGTAATCAATACATTAAACCTTTACCAAAAAAAAAATAGCAGGAAGCAAAATACAGGCAGTCACTCTAGTCTTCTACAAATAGTTCATAAATGCTACTTTTGATCTTGCTAGAGATGGCTGGTGGTTCCTTAAGTGCTGACGGAAAAGAAAAAGGACCTGACTCCATCCTGTTCCATGTCACCATTTACACTTTCGTGTTCAAGAAGTGTGAATTGCTATCATGCTCATTTGCTGCGGTTTATTCCCTGCACAGCGCTAAGGCGTAGACCCAGAAAAGCACCTTGGCATTCTCTGAAGAGCTCTGCAGGATTGGGATGGATTTAATAGGTTTAAAGACAAACATGCACTTAAATGATTTGCTGCACAGGGACTCAAAATTTGCGAAGTGCAGGGCAGAAAAGCATTGGGTTGCCTGGCCAGACCAGCTCCCAGCAAAGTCAATGCCATCCCAGAGAGCGGCGTCAGAGCCCTCCTTTGATTTAGGAAGGGTGACAAAGAGAACACCAATGGAAGGTGCACGTGCGCACTCTGAGCAAACAACAGACCATAGGGGAGGACTCCCAGCACGAGGCTCTGGAGATTTACCCCACCGACAATGGTGCGCTGATTTTATTGAACCAACTGAGAACAGCAACGAAACATCAAGCACAACATCACCTTCTCCTCCTCTTGTCTCACACACTGGCTCTCATCTTTCAACCCCAAAATAAAAAAAACAAAAACTCCACTTTAATCAATGAGCAACTGTATGTGAGCCTGAGGAGCAAATGAGACTTCCATCCAAATGCATCAGGTTAAAACTTTGACGTGACAGTCAAAGCTATGTGTACTGCTGAAGTGGGACTCGCTGATTGCAGAGGGCACTTGACAATCACTGAAAATCCTCTGTAAAGGGTACCAAAAACTCCTATTACGTATGAGCCTAGGATTAAAAAATGAAATAAGAAATAGATGGGTGACAGATGGCTGTCCTGGAAAATCTTAAAAATCACAGCAGTTTGAAGTACCCATAATTCTACGTATAAATAGCAAGCAATCCAAGTAAAATGCTATAGCTAGCTTGAAAACTAGCTGAACATTGCTTTTCTATTAAATAGATTAAAATACTCATTCACTGAGAAATCACATTGATAAATAAAATATTTTCATGTATCAAAATGAGGGGCAGGTACTATCAATTCCAGATTTCTTGTCCCAATAATGAAAGGTCTGAGAAACAAAAGTTGTACAGTAGTTCTACTCTCTTAAGTTTACAACACTGACTCCAGCAGGATTTGGCTAAATAACACAGTTTAAATAACCTAATCTAAAGGAACAGAGTATCCTGTAAACATCTGACACAAATTGCATTCTGACGGCGTGGCGATACCTTCTCTACGCAGAAGAAAGACAATTCAAGTGGGGGTGGTAACGAGGGATGCAATCTAAAGGCAACACTTCTGTTCTTCAGTAAGGCTTGTAAAAAATTCAAGCAGTGAACATATGTCAGCCTGTACAATTCTGAAATTTTTGGAAAGCTTTCAAGTTTAAAAAAAGCCTAAATGTTTTAAGTATAAAACACGCATCGAGAAGACGTCCTTCTAAATTATGTGTAAAAGTGTCTGGCACCAGAAATGACCGCTAGGTATTACTATACCCAAGGAAAGAGAAAGAATCACTCGAGCAAGTGTCCCTGAATTTCAGAGCAGACGCAGCCAATTTGGTTACTTTGTGTTGTTCTGTTCCTCTGCGAAAAAAATCATGAGCATACCCTCTTTACGCTGTCCGTTCTACACCATCTTTAATATATATTATATATACAGTAGAGATATATATAATATATATACTGTGCACTTACTACATTTGCTTCAATCTGGAATCAAGTGGTTTCATGAAGCACACCAGGAACCAAGCTTACTCATTAGATCACAGCTGGTGTAACTTTATCACATCTTTTATTGTTCAGCAATTCAGCTTTGCTCTGCGTCAGTCACCTCTGCTAGAATCCTCATTTCCTTCTTCTTTCAGTCCGGTTCACATTTGTTGCCTCCATCGCCCTTTTCAGCCACCTTCTACATTGTGCCTCCCCCGATGTTCAGTGCTGAGATGTTATTTCTGTCAGCTTCTGAAGATAGTTCTGTGCTGCTGGCATTGAGAGAATAAACTGAACTGTCCTGTGACCTATTCGGTAGCAGCCATATCCCATCAGTCCAAAAACTGTTGCTTTTACGACCAATTTGAAAATCTTACTTGAAGCTGATGGAGCAGGCACGCTGCAGGAGAAGAGATACAAAGCAAAGTAAGTATCTGCATAGCTGGAAGGAAGAGGCAGCTTCCAGCCACAACAACGATCCTTTCTCCTCTCCCCGTTAGGGCAAGAGACTTTCAGGGAACAGATGTGTCACGAATGAGCAACAAACATGGATGTTTGAGCACTACACCAAAATTACTGATTACTGTTAGTATTATTTGTGGCCATTCCCACTTACGTATGCGTGTGATGCCGCTTTTAGTGGCTGTGGATCTTGAAAGTCACTGCTGACTTTCAGCAAGAGAAGCTGCTATGTCAGGACACGGGAAAGGATGACTTACCTCATTATTTCCTGAATGTTTAAGTCGGAGTTCCAGTTCTTTTCAATTCCAGGTACGTGACCCATCCCAACAACACCAACTACAACAGCAGGGATGTATTTTCTAGGCTCAGCTAGGAAAGAGAAGCAAAAGAACACATCAGTAGAAGAACTAGTTTCAAGCTATAAATAAATAGATAATGTGCAAGATTACAAGACAGCATTTTCTAAGAAGCAGAGATTACCACATACTAAAAGTTAACACATCTCACGCACTGCCCCTTGTGCTGAATTTTTTTCCCCCTCCAAACTTTCAGCGTAACTTTTGTATTGTCAGCAAATGTTTGTTCCAGTAAACAGAACTGGCCAGGGCTCATACGCCAGCCTCAGGGCAAGCGGCTCAGCAGAGCTTCCATCTGCTGAGCTTCTAAATCCATTTTGTTCCTTCCCTGTGTGGGTCATGTTTCTGTACTGTTCATTGGGAACAGCCCTGGTCTCTGTCATCTCCTGAGCAGAGCTTTGCTCACAGCTTTGGACAGCTGGAACACCTCTGAATCATGAGAAGACACAGGCTAACAGACACAGACAGCCAGCAAACAGGGCCTGAGACCAGACCTGGCTGTGTTCAATTTATGGCCACAGACCTGGCCTCAGCAAGTTAACAGCAAAACCTGTTTGTGTGCAGCAGGCGGCTAGCCAGTCACCATCAGGCCCCTTTAACACAGGCCAGCTCTCACCCTCCCCTCCCATCTACCACTGAACTTTCACAACATCCAGTGGAAATTTAAGTGCAAAAACTGGTAATGTGTCACAAGAATAATTAACAGAAAAATGTCTAAGTAACAACAATAGTGGCACTCAGCTTCTTAACAAAACAGTACATACTACGTTTTTGGTGAAAATTCATGAAGGCAGCATTGAAATAATAATGCTGGGCAAGGGAGATGCAGGAAGAAGTACAATCCCCTCACTAGTTTTGTAATCAGGAGACAGTATCAGCGGTTTACACTGAAGCAACTATAAACAGTAACTCAAGACAGCAAACAAAAGGTAACACCCACATCCTACTTCAGTATGCAGGTGTGTACATACACACACATTGTATATGAATGAAGGGCATGCAGACCACACATGGCAAGAAAATACTTCTCAAGCCTAGAGGAATACAATTATTCCACATGCTTAGGCCTTGCTGAAACATGCAGAGTTTATATTTGTCACATGCCATCAGGGCTCCCAGGAGCCCCATTTATAATAAGCAAAGCAAGATGAACACTGAAGTTAAAAGTAATTAGCTCAGCAGGAAATCTGTGCCTGAGCAGCTCTTGGTGACAATGCATTTGGTGAGACAGGCGGCACACGTCTAGACTGTCCCATGCTGTGCTGCAGTACCAGGTGCCTGGCTTTTGAAGAAGCTGCCAGGCTAATCAGTATTTTGCAGGTTTAAATAGCACAATGAGAAAAGAATCATGATTTGTAGTCTATGATATTTCTTCTGTAGCAGGTTGCAATAGGAGAGTCGTGCTTTGTCACAGAAGATTACAGTGCTTGGAAGTTACACGTGCCATCTGTCTTGGATAAACCAACAGAACATCACAGATTTCCCAAGAAGAATTCAGATTTGTAATAGCACACAAAGAACACATTGGCTAAAATATCTGCTTTAAAACAATTACTTTCTGAAGCTCGAGGTAGTTCTATCTGCTTTGCTGCTTGCTTCAGCATGTAGGTCAAATATACATCTCGCTCCGAGACAATTGTTCGATGAAGATCAGGAAATTCTCCAATCATTTCTGCCATCATCTGCTCCAGTAAATCCTTCTGTTTGCATTTCTCCACATCATCTTTACTGAAAGAAAGGTGAAGTTTTCTCAGTATCTATGTTATATTCTGAAGTCCAATACAGACAAACCGATGAATAAAACCATCAGGTGTGACACACATTATTCATAGACAGCTCCCCTCTCCAAAAGGAGAACGATCTGCATAAGCCTGAAAAACTGGATGCTTAACAATGCCTCTACAGTGAGGGAAAGGGAAAGAAGAGGTCACTTGCCTTAAGGCAGTTCAACTGAACATTCACCTTTCCCAGTTTAAAAGCTGCCAACTGCAAAAGCACTAGGGCTTCAAAGGAAACAGTTATCACGGTGCCCCACTTTTACCCTATATTCATAAGCTTAAAAGAAGGCAACACAGAGCACTCCTGAGGAAGCAGACTTGATCAGATTGAATGCACGGAGGCTCTATTTAAGGAACAAAAAAAGCACAGTCAGGCACAGTCTGCAAGGATGGAAAGAATTCTGCAGCGCTTATGTCAATAACAGGTCTTCAGCAAGGAACTGAAAGTTATTCATCAGTCCCCTGAATGGAAGAAGAACAGAAATGGGCAGGAAATAAGAAATGCAGGAACAAATGTAATGGATTTTTGTATTATTAGTTTAAATAGGTGCTGTTAACCTTTGGTTTGCAGTCACAGCAGTGGTACAATCATAGTTTGTGGCAACAACATCATCTGGTTTTGCATTACTGCCTACTGAAGAATGATGCCAAAATTTTTATTTTTATTTGAAGTTCGACATCAAAAGGGTATCAAAAAGGCAGAGACAACAACAACAAAAAGGCATTGCCACCTTCCAACAGATCACAGAAGCAGACTGACACAAATCTGAGTTTGAATTACTCCAGTGTCAGTAGGATCTCATGCTGGTGGCTAAGTGAGCTCATCTATGCAATGCTCACCCCAACAGCTTCCTAATTACAACCACCTTTCCTTTTCGAATCCTATCCATATTATTTTTAAAATCAATGTAGCAGATCCATCAATTGTAGGACAACACTTGGAACATTATTGATAAAGAATTTATTTTTAAGTATAATTATCTTAATATTTCAGTTGAAATCCAAAAATCACATTAGGATGAATGTGAGAATTTGCTGAGGAACACATTCCCCAGTGCCCCCCAGAGACCTACAAATGGTTTAATGTCAGTACTAGACTAGTAAGTAACAAAACTTTGCACATGAGCTGTAGCTAATGGATTGAAAGCAGGACAACCATTTTACAGATAAATGTAGTGAGTATTTATAGGCAGTAAGTAAGCAGATGATTAAGTAAATGCTAAAACTGAGAAACTTGGCTCGATTGTCCCTACTTGCGTGAGCCCTGGCTCAGTTTCAAGTGCCTGAAAGAATTGACATCAATCACTTCACGAGCTGTGCAGAGCTCTGGTTACAGAGTATGAGAGGCGCTGAGATTCAGGCAGATATGCACTGCGAAACCACTTCTGGCAAGCCTCCCACCACTGCAAGTCTGGTAGGAGCAGATGGAATTTAGGAGGACAGCTGTGCGTGTTGTCACCCAGTTCAAGCAAGTTCTCACACCTACTGGTGTCCAAAAGCAAAGAGGAAGCAAACTTGGCACAGTGGTTTCTCTAAAGGGCACAGGAAACCAAACTGAGCAAGGGAATAGCCTGAGAAGCATTACTGTAAGACAGTAAACTAACAGTGTCCCTTTATAAAGGCCATGCTCACTAGGAGTTAGACACGTTCTCCAAACTTTAAATGTTTTCTCTTGCACCCAACATCTGCTCAGACAGCAGATGATGTCGACTGAATTCTCAAACTGCTCTGATGCAAACGTGACTTAGTACAGTAGACCCAAGTCCTCTGGAAAACTTAAGGAAATATAATGTTATCATACTGAGGCCCTCCTCTCTTCCATTTACAATAGCACAAAGCAGTACTGGGAAAGATTTTATTTTCAGCATAAAATCCTAAATATTTGTTATTTTAGTTTTTTATACAGCACTGAATCCTTTACTTCAACGTGATTAACAACCTAGAATTAATGTATCAACATACTATTAAACGAAGAAACGTAGCAGGATCAGATAGCCAGCTTTCTTTTTAAAAACATGGATTATTGAAGGGTGGTCTGTGTATTTATCTCTCTTACTAACGTAAGGCTTCACCATATCAGGTTGGGTACCAAGAACTTCGGGCTCCTACCACGTCAAACAGAAGAGCTAAACAGTTCCCCTCTGATGAGCACATGGGATGTTTATTCATACCTGATTGGGTCAGATAAGAAGCAAAGGCCCCAAGCAAGCTTGACTTTTTGCCAGAAAGAAAGTGCAGCAATTGCTCTCTTAAATGTAACAGGGATGGGTCTGTCTCCAAGATGAAACTTACAGAAAGGTACTTTACTAGCCTGGAAGAAAAGATACAAATTACTAGCGAACAGTCACAGTACATCACTATTAAGATAACATTTGTTTTATTATGTGATCTAAGTTACCTTCAAAAAAAAAAAAAAAACCACAACAAGTATTGTCATACTTAAACATCAAGAAATATTTTGGCCATGCAGTAAATAAAATTTTCAATATACTACTTCCCAAAGGAGTGCATCACCTACAAGATGCAGTAGGAATTCTAGTAAAACACATTAAGTTGTAATGCTACCTTTTTTATTCTGCTTTTACCGAGACAGAAAACTCCTGCTTAGAACTACTTAAAATGAACAGACGTGACTCAATGTCTTCCCAGGTCTGAACAAATTCCAAGGTAAAATGACTTTGGCCATTTTGCTTTTAACCAGAATTTTGTCAGAATCACAAACCTATCAGTCTGTCATGATAAAATACATTCAAGAAGGAGCTCAGGAAACAAAAACGGAAGCAAGATGCCAGAAGGCAATGCCAAGTGGGATTTCACTATAACTGAGGCTGACAAACGTTAGCACAGCACAGAACTTCTAGGGAATTTTTTACTAAGCATACCTGTTTAAAAATCTCAAACAACCACTTTAGAAGAGGACAGAGCTAATACATCTTTCTGGATGAATTAGAGGTGGTTTGCATGGGTTGAAATCCTGACACCAACAGTATGACCAGGATCCATATCCAAAATTCAAAACCAGTTATTCAACAGGAACAAAATGAACTAAAAGAAACGGCATCAAAAATATCACTTACATAGCCTTTTTGGAGTTGCTTTCATGTAATTTGGGGGCTATGAATCTCTGTACTTTCGAGTATACTTTGAAGCCAAAGATGGTTTTTACTACTTCATAGGCTTCAGCAGAAGTATAGCCAGAGTGCCCCTTTCTAGTCACTAACAAGCATCTTTATTTACTGACTCTGGGAGCAAAAGGCCAGGAAGTTGACCTCAGAACAACTATTTCAAGCTCGCACCTCTTTGAAAGCCTCTCTGAATTCCCCTCCTGGGGCCATTCCCAGCTGTTCTGTGATGTGAGCAGACACTTTCAGGAGCAGCATTTGCATCAATCCAGACATGACTCCATTCTGGTGGAAAAGAGAAAAATGTTAAAAAGAAATACCAGCATACTGTGTGGAGTTCTCAGAAGAATGCACTGTTCACAGACATGAAAAAAACATTAAATCTCTTAGTGAAGAAGGGACACTGAAGATACTTTTTTGAGCAAATTCTCTCATCAGTACAGTTCTTTTGTTTCAGCTTCTACCAGCTGCAGAAAGGCTTCTCACTTGTGTGCAGCCACTATTCCCCTTTTTAACAATAACAAAAAAAGGATGACAGGAAAGGACAGGAGAGTAGCCAGATTTATTGCTGTCTGTATTATTTTACCTGATTGAAGAAGGTGTCTGTATGGTAGAACAGCTCATACTGTCCTTTTTTTTTTCTTCATTCTTTACTTTTTTTTTTTTTTTTTTTTTTTTTTTTTTTTTTTTTTTTGATTTTCTTGATTTGGAACAGAAGAGTACATTCTACTGAATGTACAATCATGTTATAGAGATGTTGAAAGGAAACAGCTAGTGGACTAATCATTAATACACCCATAATCCCAGTGAAGCACTGGGCTGGGCACTAGTTAAGCTAACAGTTGTGGAGACAGAATTCAGGGTTGTGCAAGAATTTGATGTGCATGGCATCAGCATGTGAGACCTTAGAAGGAAAACCTCAGTCTTGGGTCTGACTCACTCTCACAAACATAACAAAGGCCCCTCCTTGCAAAAAGTCTACTTCTTTTTAAAGCAGACACTTAAAAATGCAGACTTCTTTACTGAAGAAGAGAGCAATCTCCTACGTATATTTAAGCAAATTTTCATTTCCCAGTTCTTCAGAGATGAAAACGTCACTGCAAATCCATTCAGAGTTGTTCTGTCCAGTTCTGTCCTGCACCAGTTGTTCTTATGACAAAGACTCAGAGGCTGAGTGCTACCTGTCTCCAACAGCAGTCTGTCACCTAGTTACACATCTTCAATTTTATGTCATCCCGTACTGCTACCAAAAGGGGCATTCCCCTCTACCTTGCCGAAAGTTACTTTTCCTGCTATGTCAGCAGCTTCATGCAACTGGAGATGATGTTACACAGGACTGAGTTAATAGGACTGCTCAAAGTTACCAGGGTAGGTCCTGCTCTCCCCTCCTTGGTCTCATGGACATGTTCCATGACCCATCCAGCATCAGCTTTGATGCTTGTGCAACCTCTCCAAAGGCCATAGGCAGTTTCTGCAGGTAAGTGGATTGAAGAGTCACTAAGGGCTGGCAGAAGAGAGCAGCTACTTTCAAAGTTAACTAAACGTCTGCTTCATCGTGCTACAAACCAACAAGTAAGGCATGTTATAGGAACAACCGACCGACATACAGCTGGCACCATGTGAATATGCTAAGCAGAAAGGCAGGGCAGTGGGCTCCTGGGGAGAGACCAGGAAGAACAAGGGCAGTGAGAAGAGAGGCATTCAGCATCCTTGAGACTGAGCTCAAACGCCTCGGAGACAAAGGTTTCCAGAAGTTCAGAGAAGATAATCCCCTAACAAAACTAAGATAAGGCAGCCTGAGGTCATCTGTGGGCTCACACACTCTTCAGAACTGGACTGATGTATCTGAAGTCTGCACTTTTACACGATGATGAAAGATTTACCCTGCTGGATAACAAAGGGATGCATCTCTGAAGTCTGTGAGTCATTTCTGCCCTTAATGTGCATGGAACTCCGTGTCTGCAATATTTGCTCAGCATCATGGAGATGAAAGGTGCCAAGCAGCAGTGCGTGGCACCAATCAGCAACTGGCCAGCCAACTTCATCAGCCCAGTGTTTCATAGTAATCGGAAAGCAAATAAAATGAGAAGGATTATCAGGAAAGGAACAAAACAGAAACATGCTGTTGTGCAATCTTCAGTGGATGAGTGTCTTGAAGACAAAATACTTGAACTTGTTAAGTGTGCAAATAAATACCAAACATAGGAGAAGAGATAAAATACACTACATACTCATGAGGGTTGGAAATGGATGAGGGATGAAGACAGGAGTATAGATAACACCATGACTAGCATGGAGACAGCAAACAGTGCGGAACAAGGGATGAATACCCAAAGTCTGACTACAGGCTCCCATGCTCTTCTCCAGGCATCTGTTACTGGCAACTGCCAGAGGCCTTCTGGAGCAGACAAGTCTTCCACCGGACTCAGCACAGCCCTGCTCACGCTACATATGGCAAGACAGTCTAAGGAGTGGGGCGTGCAGCTGCTCTGACAGTGAAGTTACAGAAGAAGTTACAGATCCAACACCCTAACTGCAGGGCTGAGGACAGAAACAAGCAGTACGTACCTTAGTTCTCTGAATCTCCTCAAGAAAAAGAAACAAACCACCACTACATGCCATGGATGCAGCCCTGTACAAACACGGAGTGGCTATGTGGAGACTGGAACTGGTTTTACTGCTGCTGTGCGTGCACTGGAGGTTAGACTTCAGGGCACCACTGACTGCAGCCTATGCAGATCCACGTGCATGGTGCACCCTCCACCTACCAGTTCACAGTGTATCTGTTTTATTTAACAGACCATCCTGTAGGTTAACTAAGCAGGGAGGGCTGTATTAAGCTGTGCAGAACAAGAGCTTTTTCATTGACCAGAAGCATAATAAAAGTCGTTACAATATATTCCCGCACAGGTTACTTCATCCTAGAAGAGTAGGTTAAGATCTTGCTGCTCACAGCCCACTTTCTCCTACTCCAAATTTTCCCCACCTCTTCCTTTGTGCCAGAGCGAGCAATGAGAGCGCAACACAGGGACATAACGCAGCTAGAAGGCATGCCCTGTGCAGGCAGCCATGCGGCCATGTCACCTCCGCTAGGGACACCGAAGGGACAGCAGCAACATGAAGCTGGGGAGAAGAGACGACAAAACCAGTCTTACCAGTTTGGTTAAAAATCTTACCAACTGCTCAGGTAACACACATTTGAGCCAAATTTCAGCCTGCACTGAGTTGTTTTGCTTAATGCAAAGCAAACAGGTAGTTCTCTGTAAACCACTGTAAGGGTTCTGAAAATCAAGGTGGAGCTGGAGGAAGGCTCTTTTTAACCCACAGCAGTTGCTTGGTGAGCTCTGAATACCAGTGATCCATTGCAAGTGTGCAACAGTTTCATATTAACACTCTGCTCAGCTTCTAAGTCCAATTAAGAATGATTAAACACAATTTTACTGCTTAAGATTTATACAAGCGATTACAGAAAGACATGGTATTCTTTTTCTAATTTGATACTCAAGGATGAAAGTTTCAAGAAGTTTTAACTTTTGGTGTAACTTCTGGGCCTGGGTGCCAGTTTCATCACTGTGAAGTGGGAGAGAACAACTGAAGCAGGTGGAGCAACTTACTGGCTGGTTTGCTTTGTAGCAGAGGAAAAGCAAAGGCACTAATTCAGCACGGGACACTTGGTCTGGGTTTCCTAGTGTTCCCTGTACAGCTTGCATTGCAGATGAATCAAACAAGGAAGGTATTTCTTTTGTGGTTGAGATCATATGTGAATAAATACATTCTTTAAAGGCACAACATCCAAATACTGTTATTATTTGCATTATCTCTTGTGAGAACAGAGACTAAGGCTGAGCTGTATCAACAGCAAGGATCCTTGTGTTACTCCCTGGTTTTGGAACCAACACAGCCTGCATTTCCTACTGACTGCACAGAGGATCACTTTCAGTCCTGGCAGGAACTGCTGATTACAAAGCTGCCAACATGAATTTACATCAGAGAACTTTTTCTGTGTATGCTACTTATTTTGTTGTGTATGCTGTTTGATTTCCATTGTCCTTTTCCTCTTAATAGAGAAAACACACAGTGAAAATGGTTGCATTTAGCTTTGATGCTGCTCTGTTGTAAAGAGTCATTATTTCGGTTACATGAATCAAAACAATCCGCCTTACCTAAAATAAACTGATGGATGCAATAATTCATGCAATATGCAAATGTTTTGCAATCTTCTATTCTCTGATAGGACATAAAGTAAATAGGAAAGGCACATTATTGCCTAACTGTATGAGTCAGAAAGACATAGTACAGAAACACTGTGTGATGTACACATGCAGAGACACAGCAGACTGGTCCCTAGCCACTGCGCACTCTTTACATGGATGCACTTTATATGCCTGTGAGGGGTACAATCCTGAAAATTCCCCAATGACATCAATAAAATCATTCCAATATGTAATTACAATGATGTGTGCACACAACAAAACCAAAATAATCTATGAATTTGTTCATCCAGCTGGACACTGGAAAAACTTCTGACCTGCCCAGATACTACTGTTCCACTCAAACATCCCACAATCACTTTAAAACCAACTTTGTGCTGTTTCACTGGGCTTAAAGTTACTTAAATACAAGCTAATAAGGACAAACTGAAAACTAAGGGACAACACTTGTTTTGCGCATATACATCCAAACCAGTGGCAAACTGCCAGACTAGTGGTAATTTGAAAGGTAATACATTATTTTCTGTCCACCTTTTTCAAAAGCCTTCTTCAAGGCCTACAGTCAATCAGGAACTACTCAGAAGACAAGGAGAATAGAAATAATCAAAAAAACAAACAAATGACCACCATGAAGAAATACACTAAGATGAAGGAGGAATGCAACTGAAGAGATCGCTACAGACAGCAGCAAAATCAAGTGCTCCTTCAGTAGCTGTGACAGAGATGCAGATTGCAGGAATAGAAACCATATTTGAATGGATTAGTGGAACACTACAACTGAATACTTTAGCTTGTGTTCTGGAAGTGGAACAACTGTTACACACAGGAGGAGTCCTGCTGAGGATTGTACCTGCCCGTACAATCTGGCAGTGCAACTTAAGCCTGCAGCATTGCAGCTAAAAACAAAACGGCACACTTAGCTCTACCACCGTAATGGCATCCTCACCTAGGTGAACACCACTAAGTTCCCAGCTGGTGGGGACACTGTTTTTAGTTGTAACTTGACAAATTACTCTTAACACAAGTCTTGAATTCTCAATGTGGGAGTCATACCTGCTTTATAGCTTGCTGAAGTTTTTCCAGATTTATTTCTTTGGCTTCTTTTAGTAAAGTCTTTTCATCCATCTTTAACATAGAAACTCTGTACTGGCATAGTTCCACAACAACTACATCTGGCTGTACTTCTTGTATTGTCTGAAAGAGATGAATTTATTTACACCAGTTTAGGAAAGATTAAATAGAAGTACAGTCAACATCAATACTTCCATGAGAAAAGGGAATTAAAAGTACATTCAAGCAATCATTTTCAGATAAAATGACAATGAGAAAGCAAGACTTCACCTAATAGCTATTTATTGAGAGGAACGAAGGAAGAAAATAACAGCAAAATGCTCTAGTTACTAGATGCTTTGGGACAGGAAGGACAACAAATTATGTTGGGAGAAAAAAAGATTGCAATGTTCAGCTTCTTTCTTTCACATTAGCAAAGACCCCTTACGCATAGCCTTGCAATTTAAGTTAGAGTAAGTTTTGTTAAGAACCAGAGTTGATTCCAGCACAGGATTTCCCCCCATCCTGGCACCCAGAGAATAAAGCCACTCTAAATTGCAGACTTTGCGTGAGGTACAGTATGAAATTGCTCCTACTTTCACTAGCGTTTCAGACCTGTTTGGATTTTGGACTACATACTCAAGTTTTGGGCAGCAGGGTTTTTCAGCTCAGCATTATACATCCCATGCACAAAGAAGCCGAGAACTACAGCTCCTGTTCTGCACCTTGCATCCTCTCAGCACATCCTCATCACAGGCAGCACGCACTAAGACTGTCTGCATTTGTTGTTTAGATGACAAATAAGTATTTGAGATTGGAGAGCAATACAAAAAATTACTAAGATAATACAGCCGCATCTTAGTTCATCCCACCATGCTGTCAGTCCTCCAACAGCTCATTTGAGAAACAGAATCTGGAGGTTGCAATGAATTGAGTCAGAGTTGGACTTGATTCTGCTTTGTGATCTTTTTAGTAAGTTAAAATTAGCAACACACTGCTGAAAGGCTTCCACTTCAAAACTACCTTCACTACATCCTTTTTGCTGCTGTCACTGAAGTGGGCAGTTCCAACCACGTATACTTTAGAACCATCCTCG
This sequence comes from Penelope pileata, assembly GCA_013396635.1. Taxonomy (NCBI): domain Eukaryota; kingdom Metazoa; phylum Chordata; class Aves; order Galliformes; family Cracidae; genus Penelope; species Penelope pileata. The sequence goes on along the minus strand of WBMW01004500.1, from coordinate 209,461 downwards.
GTGTCAAGTTCAGTCACAGTGCTTGGTAAGGTAGGTTTTTTCTGCCTCTTCTTCATCTTCATCTCCAGAAGAATTTTAAATGCCTCTGCATCAGCTGCAAATGTAAAGAAAAAAGCATACACGTTTATGAAATGCAGGTAAGAAAGCAAAAACGTCACCACTAAACAGCATAGCAGAGCTAAAAGGCCATTGATTTACCACTGCAATCTTACATTCAATTCTGAGGCTACATCATTGAGAGTGCCACCACTGGAGAGGCTGCCTCCAAGCATGGGTCTCAGTCCAGGGTTCCTACCCTGTGGACACTGGGACAGGTTGTCCACCACGGAGTTCAGTAAGGGAAAGAGAAGCTGTGTGGCAGGTGAGGTGGACAGAGAAGCAAAGAATACTTAGAAAAGGTATATGCTAAATCAGAACAAAATTATTTTTTCATTTCTAGAGCATATGTGTTCCTTTTTGGAATCTTATCTGTATAAACAATAGAAACATGTACAAGTATACTGGTAAAGTCAGCAGCACACACTGGAGCATGGAGGATACCCACCATTAAAAATCTTAGTCTTCTGTGTGACTAACACACCAGAAATCAGTATCCAATTGAAATTTAAACCTTAACAGGCATTTGGTCAGGAAATCAATGATTCTCCACTGGTTTCAACAATAAGCTAAGACCATACAGGTACAACATGAATTCAGCCCACCTGTGTCAAGCTTGCCATAGAAAGCTGGAAGATCTATCAGCTCCATCACAGTTGCTTGCAAAATGCCAGAAAGCCTCATTAATTAAGACAGAAAAGCTTCAATTTTACATCAACTGGAAATACGTAACTTTGCAAGTTTTCTTTAAGCTGTAAAGAATCTTATTAAAAAAAAAACATCAAGGAAGAAAAGAGACTTGTTTCCAACTGACTCTGGCAATCTGCTGCACAAGTTAGCAGAGGCTTGAAGTGGTCCAGAAGCAAGGACAAGGAGCATAATCCCAGATAAAAAGGTCAGCAAGCAGTTTACAGGTGGGATGTCAAAGACACAGAAAAATTAGTCTCCTCTACACATTCTCTGTCTTTTCATGACTGTTTTACTCATGCTGCCCCAGATCTGTCCTATAAACACTTATCTTTGTATATCAAAACCAAAAGAGAACAAAAGCCACCCTCCCACATCCTCCCTAATTAGCATTTTAGCAGCCTACTACTTCATTGTTAATACTCAAGAACATGGTGTGTTGCAATCACTATGGTCTTATCTGCTGCCAAATCAATGGTGATGCTAAGGAGGCAGTGAGGAAGACGTGACTGTAAAAGGAAGGAGAAGGCCACTGCATTTGTAGCACTCTCAGTCACAGTCATAAAAGCAGCTGTTTAGATCAATCAAAATCTACCTAATTATCTGGCGTCCAACAGCAGTCAAAAGTGGGTATCTAAGAGTATAAGAACCAGGGAAGTATGCCTGATGCTTTCTCCAAAAGCTCTCCTAGTCTTCAATCATTTATGGCTCAGATGCCCTGAATTGAAAGAATTTTCTACATATTCAGTAACCCTTAAAGGATTTATTTTCTGTTAATTTTTCCAGCCTCCGCCTCAGTCATATATTCAGAACTAGACAGAATTAGGTTTCATGTGAAGAAAAGCTGCTCTAACAGTGAAGTAACAGATGTTATCGTTTAAGGATATAATCAATGAAAACATTCTCAGAAATGTTTTTCTTATGAAACCAACTTCTGTATCTGGAGAAAAAAGCAACACAAAAAGCTAATCTGCTTCTTTAGGTCTGAATGTTTTTTCCATAGCTTTACTTACAGCTCAGTTCGCTCCCATGATTGTTTCTTCTCAAAGCTGCAGTCCCTAAGGGTTACTCAGCATCTTCAACTTTATAGTAAAATTGCATGTTAATCTGCCTTAGGGTGGTTCTTAGCCTATGATTTGCCAGAAAGCACAACCTGAATGTTCCTATTGTTCTAAAGGAGGATATACTATTGTTGCAACACTGTATCAAGAAACAGAAAACAAATCCTAAGAAGCGTTTGTTCTTTTCCTCCTTAGAGGGGAAGGACGGTCATTATCTGATCCTCATCGCTAAAAGGTAAAGGCTGATACTCCCCCCGAGCTTCACAAGACAGTTTTGGCTGGAATACTTCTATTCCCACATCCTGCAGACTTGGCCTTTGCATCAAAAAATTATCATCATGTAGGGATGGGCAAGGTGTTCCATCTGTAACAACTGATTCAACTTTGTAACACTGTATGTCAAAACAATGAGTGGAAGGTGTGCTATCTTTGGCTTACCAAGCTTAAAACAGTAGGTGAGTGTACCTGTTAAACAAAACCATTTAAGCTCTTTTGAAAGCATGAGAGCAGCAAACCAGCCATCATCGCTCTTTTCAAATTTGCTTTATGCAGTTGGGCCTTTCTACAAATCGTGAACAGATTAAGCCAGATTTGACTCCATCCACATTGCCCTTTTGCGCTACGAGCCCCATCCTCACAAGGAAAGGAAAAGACACGGACATTTAGCTTAATATACTTTCCATGTGACACACCCTCCCCAGTCAAACCAGAAACATACAGATATTCTGTGAAACACTTGACGTTTCCTTTGGGCCATCTTCTGGTACATCTGACGAGGACACTGGATCTGCAGCAGCCTGTACAAAACAAATTCAAAAGGAAGCAGGGAATTATAATAAATCATTTTAATCCATCTTTCCTCGTGTGGGCTTGCTCGATTTGAACCTACATACAATATTCAAGCAACTAAATAATTTAAGTAGTGGCAACAGTGCAGAACACCTGTGGTTTTACAACCATTTTTCTCCTAGCTGTGTATGAGAGACTGTATACCTGTCATAGAGTTTTTAGAAGTCTGACTCTAGAGTAAAACAAATAAACCCACAGTGCCTCTAACAATGCTACAGAGCTCTCAGTGCTGGAAACCAAAACATGCACTGATTGTAACACCATTCCCACTTTTCAGATGGGATGTTTGACTTAACTACCAACTAGCCAGCATTCATTTTGACAGTCTTGACAGATTAATCAGCTCTCAAGAATACACACAGCCATTTGAGAAGAGCCTGCCTAAGTATTTTATACTGTTAGAGTAAGTGTAAGTAACTGCAGACACACAGGCCCAACCTTACCAAATCCAGGCATATACTGACTTCCATATACAGCGGAAATCAAAGTCAGAAGGATGAGAAATTAAGTGTTTGCATATTTTTCCCCTCTAAAGGATGAGAAGGCAGTTGAGAAGATTACCAAATACTGACTTTAAAATATTATTACTAGAAGTATATGTTAGGTCTTTCACTAGAAAAGTTATTTGTAACTAACATGATTTTTAAAATCCTTTCACAGAATTCAGATAACTCAGCCTGTGCCATCCAAGCTGGAAAACCAGTTGGTGAAGACAAAGGCTTAACAAATCCAAGAACACTCAGCTATAAGCTACCATTAGGCAACTACATGAATTCTAAACTCAATCAGGATGATGACTGGGAGAATTTGAAGTTCTTTAACAACATTAAGTCAAAAAGTTAGACAGGATGTGAATCTGTAATCACTCGAGTTCTTTGCAAACGAAAGGCGGTATTAACAAGTCAGCAAGCAGGTGGCCAAACTCTCCCAAAGGATGGCAGCTTTTTAGCTACAAGCACTGGCTTCATTAACTTTGTACTTAACCTGGGAAGTTTTAAAACAGGACTGTACAAATCACATCCAGTTGCTAAGAGCTTTCAACAAGAGTAATTTCTTCACGCTCCATTGTTCCAGACAGCAATTTTCAGATAATAAATCCTACCTGTATTACTGTGGCCTCACTAAAGGTAAGGCAAAATTTGTTACTGCATTTCATGGAGTAAGACCAAGACGTACAAGGGATCTACGGAACTCAGTTTAAACCATTTGCCAACAACTTACCATCCCTCACTACAAAGCAACGTCTGTTTATGGACAACAGTAAATTGAAATTACACTGCAAACTGCAATTAAATCCTCAGATCTAATTCAACACCAGCTCAGCTTTTGATCACAGCATATGGCTTCACTCTACTGCTTGCACAGTAACTCTACTCACAGAAACATTTTGAAAAATGTACCGATATAACATATGGAATTAATTCTGTCACTTATGTTGGCTTTGTTATCATAATAAAACTGAAGTGGGAAAAACATTAAGGATCCCATTAAAAGTCTGTCTTTTGCTGGCCCTCCCCTCCCCACCTTTAAAAAAAAAACAAAACAGGACACATGAACACACTTTCATATACTTCAAAGCAAAAAAAAAAACAAAAAAACTTATAAACTTCGCCTATTACCCTGAAAAAAGATAGGAAAGAATAAAAGGAACACAACAAAAAAGTACAAAGAAGCACAGAAGTTTAACCTGGCAAGGTACTCAAACTATGTACAGCAGAGAACGTTCCCATACCAGGGCTGCTCCTAAAGCGATGACTCCTATTTTTATTATGTTGGCCCACAACATCAGAGGTGGATGTTGGTGTTGGCAGCAGAGGTTGAACTTTCCCACCAGCATTCCGTTCCATTTTGTTGCCATGAGACAGATGGCAGCAGAGGGGCAGTGTGACACAATGGCGTCTGACATGGAAGTGGGGATGAAGCAAAGATGTGTCACTGAATTCCTCTATGCAGAAAAAATGGCACCCACTGACATTCATTAATGCTTTCGGAACATTTACGGAGACCGAACAGTGGATGTGAGCACAGGGAGGCAGTGAGTGGTGCGTTTCAGCGGGGGTGACAGCAATGTGAAAGACAAGCCACGTCCTGGATGGCCATGCACAGCTGTCACACCACAAAATGAACAGTGTCCAATCAGCTCATCCATGCAAAATGGCTAATGGTGGTGATTGTGCTGAAAAATACTGTAGCTGATAATTTGTTCTATCAGTGTTATTGTGCTCTTTGTATCCGTTGTAGTTTCCATGGAAATAAATAGGAGGCATTACTTTCATCACGATCTACAGAAAATCAAGTTGTGTAATTTAGCCAAAAAAGACATTTTTTCTCCAAAAAGTTTAAACTAATAGGTCAGTCTATTCTGAGCAATTCTTCACTTACAAAAAAGTTACCACAAAATTACTCTCTTTTAGCTCTTGCAGCTGTATGGGAAAAGGACCCTGAAAAGAAGAACGTAAATGAGACAAAGCCATAGCACTGAGCCCTTCACCCTCATTTTTAAAAGGGGTGTCAGTCACATTGGTAGCCTTGATCCCTGACTTTGCAGACCTTCCCTAAGCATGAACAGGGCTAATTCAGAGTCTCAACTCTTCCTTCAATTATACTGAGAAAAAAAGCTTCAACACCAATCCTTACCTCGGGCTGTTGTTCCTCTTCCATCCCTGGAACGTAGACTTATTTTCACCAATCTCACAAGAACTGCAAAAAGTAAAAGAAATGGATGAGAATTAAAAAATAATCCATTACAAGACCCAGAATATTCGTTAAGAGCTGGGAGAGAGGCTGGAAGCAGAGGCAGTTCTACAAACTCTCTGATAGGAGTTGAAGTAGTAAGAGCAACAAACTGAAGATCTACAAATGTCACCTTCTCAACTCTGCTGGAAAAACAAACAAACATCAGCAGAGTAAAGCTGGCTTGTCTCATTAATCCAATTTTTGAGTTGGCTCTAAAACCAGAACGTCGTCTTGGTTTTCCACACACACTGAGAATACATGGAACAAGAATGAATTGCATGGGAACTCAGGATTTGTTTTTTTTGTTGTTTTCACTTCTGCAAAAATGCCCCTTTTCCTCCAGCTCATTCATAAGCAGTCAAAAATACAGTGGCTGCCAAAAAGGTTTCAGCAGTAGCAAAAATCTTGCTCAACTAGGTTAGTAGTTCTGTTGTGCTCAAACAAAGTATGTTAAGACAATGTTAAGGTGAATTTTTGGGATTGCCTATATTTCCCCAAAGCAAGGAATATAAAAGCTGTCTTAGTCTTAATAATCAACCAGGAAGCCACACATTACTATCTGGTGCATGCTATCATCTGCAAGGTTACAAATATGTCAGGGCCAGGACATCAGGAAGAGCATGTCTGTGTGAAAAACGCTGGGAATCAGGTTCACAAACCCACAGCGAATGGTTTCCACCTTTGGTTTTAAGACCCATTCTCCCCCTTCTATTCTCCAAGTTCAGCAGTTATCCCTGAAGCTGGCAAAGCTCTAGAATCCGGCTGAAAGGTATCCCAAGGGATTGCATAAGATGCAGAACTTGTGATTCCTTCTGCCTGTTCTCACTACTATCCCACTACACATCAGAGCAATTGTAGAAGAAAATGACACCATGGTATTTTGGGTTACCTCCCTCTGACTTGGTCTGTACACACAAATAATGCTCTGTTACAGCACAGACAAATTTGGCTGCATGTGCCGGGCAGCCTTGCGCACACTGGTGACACCTTGTTAGGTTTTACCAGGCTTCCCCTTCCCTCATCTCTCTGCCTGAAAAGAGAATGAGCAATGCCATCGCGTTCTTCCTCCTACACATGCATCTCAGAGACTGTCAAGCAGAGAGGGGCTCTGACCCCCTTATCTGCCCAACACGTTTGCAGCCCTGCTCTGAGGGGCTGGGGAACACATTTGGATCCTGCCCCACACCAGGAGGGAGGCTGCTGGGTGCCTGGTGGCTGTTTTCCAGCACACCGACGTGGTGGAAAAGACTCCGCTCCACCAAGTGCAACAGCTTCCTGAGCGCCATCAGCGCTCTGCCCTGGTTTGTTTTGAAGTGAGTTGTACTGCTTTCTAGCTTTGCTTAAAATACATTTCTATAAAAAGAGCACTAGGCTGGGCAGCAGGCAGCATGCACGTGTAACTCAGGCAGCTGGCACGTCTCCCTCTGCGTGGCATGGAGAGGTTCCAGCAACTCACGCCTTCACGCAGCCTGTGCGAGCAGCCAGCCAGCAGACCAGAGGCCACAGTGGCTGGGCAGGAGACAAACCCAGAGCCACCAGAGCCTGGCTTCTTCTGTAATTTGGAGCAACAGCCCCGTGGAACTTAAAACTGCAACCTTGTCTTCCCCCTTTCTAAGGGATCTAGTGCAGGAAAGCTGGAAGGGCAGGTGAAACCAGGCTGCTCCCCTCTGCTGCAGAGTTTTCACGATCTCTGCACAGGGCAGACAGCTCTGTGCCAGCCCAGCAGAGCAGCCCAGCCCTGGACAGACACAGCCCGGCCCAGTGATGGTCTGGGCAGGGCCTGCTGGTGGCACGGCGTGCTGAGGTGAGCCCCAGCCTGTCCTCACGCTGCCCTGCCTCAGCTGGACCAGGCTGACTGCGAGTGGACTGCTGCACCGAGCCAGGCTGGAGAGACCCAAACTTTCCCTTCCCAAGGCCTTTCCAGCTCAGGTGAACAGACACCTGCACAGACAGCTGAGGCAGCAGAACTGAAGGGACTGTATGGAACGGGTATGCTGAAGCCAACACTGTCCCCTGAAAAAACCCATATGCCCAGCTACATCACTTCGGGGTGCACCTTGCAACCCACCTCTGAACTCGGCTCCCAGCTGGTTCATGTACAGAATAAAGTGCGTTTCTCTGCCAGTGGAATAGCAGACCTTAAGCACAGTCTGAAGTTCTAGGCTTGGTTGAAGGCCTGTCTGGGTTTGAAAACATGTCTCTTATCAACAGGAGTGCTGTTAAAAATAGTAACCTGCAAGTTTCAGTTGAAGAGTAAACTTCTACATAGAAGCACCCAGTGATTTTCCACAGTAGGTGACATTTCAGAAAGCCTCACCCCCTTCCCACCACTGGTTAAGTGATGCACACAATGCTGGAGAGAGTGCTTCTCTGAAGTTTTACTCATGATAATTAGCACTCTGCTTTTTTCTTTCTTTTTTCCTTTTTTTTTTTTTTTTTCCTTTTTTTTTTTTTTTTTTTTTTAAATCTGAAACATGCAACCTTTGGAGGACTCAAAGCTGGCCAGTACAGTTCCCAGCTCCACCACACCAGGGCTCCAGTCTCTGCAAGGAGCCCATGGCACAACACCAGGAGGGTCGGAGAGCCTGCCACCACCTTCTTCCAGCCAGCTCTCAGGGACATAGATCTGCTCCAGTTCCACTGGAAGTGAAACTTCCAATGCAGAAGAGCTGTTTCAGATTCTCCCCCACGTACGTAGGACATGCTTAGGATTCAGATTATTCAATCAATATTAAGAACATTCTTACAACTGGCAGGCAACAGCAAACAAACTCAACCAAACAACTGCCATGGCAATGCTTAGTGCAAGGACGGACAGGCAGAGAACACTTCAACAGCAGGGGTACAGCTGGCCAGGGCCCTCAGCAGCAGCACAGGAGGAAGGATGTATGTTCTGGGAACCACCTGGCTGGACTCCAGGCTGACCCAGCTCACCTGAGTGGAAAATTCATCACCTCTGCATACCTACGGACAACTTCAGGGAAGATATCCGCATCCCACGATACGTGAAATGTTTATCCTGAAACCTCTGAGAAAGGACTACACGTACTTCGCTGTTACAGAGATAAGGAACCGAAGCATGTGAATCTGCAAGCACTTCCTCCAATGGCAAGAAACAGGGTGCTGATTCAGATCAAAGCCTAGAAACGTGGGCAACTTAACGCTGGAAGGGTGTCAAATCAAGTTCCAAGATTTGGAAATGCTGGAGGGTTTGTTTTGTTTGAAGTACAATTTCCAAAAAAAAAAAAAAAAGGCTAGCTAACAAGGCAGTGCCTGTTAGTTTGTGCTTGCTTACACATAGGTGAATTTTAAACAAACCTTGGATTTTAAACAAACCTGGCAGAGACGTAAGAGTCTCACTCGTTAGGAGGGATATCTGCACAGCATTGCCTCTCCGTGAAAAAAGGATTACTGAAGATTAGGGGGCAGGGGGTGGAGGGACTGTCAAGAGGACGTGGGCAGAACGTCCAGGGAACAGAAGGAAATTCAACCACAGGTTGTAAAGCCATAGGCAAAATGAGCTGTTTGGGCCATTCTTCACTGTGGTTCATAATACATGTACCACAACATCTCATAACCTCAAGCTCCCCTACTTACCATGCGATTTGGCAGAAACATGCAGAACTGATCAAACCCCTCTCTTCCAGCTACTTCACAGGCCCATAGGAGACCCTCACAAGGTAAGTCCCATACAGAAAACCTGAGCTATGGTACTGCATTTCTTTTGGACAAAATGGGACACGCAGCTTTGGGGTACTCCTACTAAAGATCGGAGATTAGCAGGTAGTTCTGTCCTCCTACCTGCCAGGAGACTGCCTTAACCTGGGAGCCATCCGTCCTGTGGGCACTGCCAGCCAGAGCACTCCTGGAGCCAGAAGAACCAAGACAGAGCCTGACCCGGTGATTTTGAACCAGCAAGTCTGGGTTTTGTCTCCGCAGTTTTCCTGAAGGACTACTTGACAACTCAATACCTGATTCAATCCCTTTTTTATTTAAACCCCCAGCAAGTGGAATTCTTGACTTTATTTCATTTCTGCTAGCCCTTCACATCACCAGCAGCACTGGGGAAGAGGGATGACACTCTTCCCCTACACTTGTGGGATTAGTTTTTTTCTCCTTCCCTCTCCTACTTGGGAAAGGAGCACACCACTCTCCAGCAATGCCACTGCTTACCCTGCACAGTGCTTGCTGATCAATGCAGAGTGAGGAAGGCCTCCCTATGCCCCATCAGCCCTCCAGCCCTGCTCAGGCAGAGCTGTGGGAAACCTGCTCACAGACCTCGGGCTCACGGTTCATACGGGGCAGCCTCGGCTGACCAAAGTGTTTCGGTTCTAGCTGTATATTTAGGCAAGTGAAACTCTCAGCTCTCAGTCTCAAAGAGATAAAGGGCACAGCCACAACCCAGGAGTGCTATCACGGTAAACTACCGGCTCTAGAACACAAGCTGATGTTAAAGAATAAGTGCCCTGTCCCATTTTATTTCAACTATTTGCCTCAGTGAGAAAATTCAGACACAATAAAGTGCAGACAGGCAGTCCATTAAGGTACCCTCCTGCTGAACCTGGTCCTTTGTCTTGTCTGAGTGAGTTGGCTTCCTTCACACAATGATTCAAGTGAATCAATAAAACAGCTTTTTTTAAAAGTGCTCCAGTTCCTATCTATACAGCAAGCTAGTCAGCTACTCTTTAAAAAGATTTTTATTGAATGTTTTGTTCCTTCTGAGCTACAAGATCAGAAACGGCATTTGCTTTCCTCAACTTGTTGACATTGCAAAAGGGGAAAAGTGCTCCACAGTCTTCAATAGTTGTTCCGTATTTTCTGTGTCACACAGACATTGTCAGAATACGAGTGGTAAGAAGCACAGAACTGCTACAGCTTCCTTCACCTTCCATTGAAACAAAGCCAACAGTTCTTGCATTCAATTTTTCCTCCCCTTGAACAGATCTATTTGCATCACTGTTTTAAGTACTTTCAGCATTTGGTAGCATTGCTGAGGGTACCCACACCTCTCAGGATGTGAACCCTACAACCTCTGAGTTGGGATTCTGTGTACTTCTGTTTCACAAACACAGGACTAAGGCACACGAATACTGAAGCACACCTACAAATCCTACCTTCGGTAGGTAAGCTATCTAAGGTAGGAGCCTACTGGAGCTTTCTAAGCATTTCAGTTTTGCAATGTGAATTTTCCATTGGTTCTAAATCACTGGCCCTTCCAAAGAAGGCTTCCCCCCTCCCCAGCCCCTCAGAGCAGCCCGCCAGCACAACTCATCCCTGCTCACCACAGTCACTGTGGGCAGTGCAGGAGCTGGGCTAAGGGCAGAACCTGCTGCAAAAACCAGCTGTCCCATGACAGGAGCGGGTGTCCCTCAGCGAGAAGGAAGCTGAGAGCCTGGTACACCTCACACAGCCCCGCTGTAACCAAGGCAGAGCTGACCCACACTGCTGACCACACCTCCAGCGCTGTACCCCTGGCCAGCAGACAGCTCCTCAGACACAGCAGCAGAAACACACAGACATCTCCACACACCAAGCTGCTGCACTCCTTTCAAAGCCTAAAGCTGTGGATTCTCTAGCAATGGATATTTGGCTCAGCTGGCACAGCCCGTGCACTCCAGGTTCGTGTTATGCACTGTGTGGGTACATTGCATTTGAGTGCTGCAACCCATCACCAGGACAACCCCATGCACACAGCATAGGCACACTAATACTTCAGAAGATACAGACACAACCTTTCTCCCACTGACAAACTGCATTACTCGCTACCTGGAATGCCTACAAAGCACGTTCCACATCTCACAGTTTTCCCACTACAACGAACCCATCAATAGCTGCACACTTGTTCCAGTACCATCTGGCTCCACTGCAGCAGACTGCTTCAGACTGAGGAGACTTTTCCCATGCACATGCACAGGAATCTCAGTAATGTTTACAAACAAACTAACATTGGCTCCAAATGGTGCCTCGTGTCTCTGTTGATACACTGCTCCTACTCAGGAGGATGCATCAGCAGAAATCTGACTGCCAAATAATGCAGCAGCCACAAATTCAGGAATTGGAGCTTATTTCAAAACCATCACCAAGGTGACCTACTCCACATATTGCACATATTTCTTTGACACAACCCACGCCTCTGAAACCTAACTGAGCAACTGGTTCTGTGATCACAGATGGCTGGGATCGCAGGTCTGGTTTCTCATGACTCAGAGGTTCATAAATTTCAAAATACAGACTTCACCCTTTGAGCATGAATGAGACGATCCTGCAAAGTGAACTACGCCGATGTATGTCACCTAAATGCAAGCATGCTGGAAACAATGTCCATTTGCATGATTTGGAAGCTAAAATACACAAGTCATAGACAGCTAGATTCATTTCTTTTGAAAGGTGGTGATGGAACACGAGAATATCTGGCCTGGGACGCCAGTGCACTGCACACACTTTACCTGATGTACTGAAAACACTGTCTGTCATTCTTTGTCCCTGAAAGGGGAAGAGGCATTGCCACATTTGTGTTTTTAGAAAGGATTGCTGTTACACCGACGAGGGCTGCTAGATGAAGTGGATGAATACAGGGTAAATCAGAATGCTTACAGGGAGAACTCAGCATGAACAGCAGGACAAATCCATACTGTTTGAAGAGGCTGTAAAGAGGTTCCTAAATTTAGAAGCAAGGAGCAGAAACACCAAAGTGATGCAGCCTGAGTCTGGTCAGCTGCCCCAGAACTCACCCCGTCCTGGAACCTACAGATTTACCCAAGCTAAAGTTCTGGTTTACTCCAGTATGACTCACCTGGATTCAAGGAAGATCTGGAACCAAAATTATTTTACTAGATTCTCCTGCCATCAGCAGATTGAGATAAGATATTCAGCACATCTCCTCCCTCTGAGCCATCCAAAGCAATCAATCAACCAAACGATACTTTGGGGTCTGGGAAACTCTCCACAAAGGTCCCCCAGGCTGAGCAGGGCAATGGAGCAACTGCACAGCTCCCGCAGAGCCCCACGAGAAGCAGCGCTTTCACCCACTTTATTCATTACCTATAAGCAGCCAGCAAAGGAGGTGGGTAGAGGAGTTCTACTACGGACAACTACAAAACAGCCACAGAAGCCTTCTTAAACTCTGTGTACTCATTAATTCCAGCGTGGGTACACGTCAGTGGCTGTCTGCTGATGTACGCAGGAGCTGGGTCCCAAGAGCACTGGCAGACACTCAATCATTAATTTCATTACGAATGCTCAATGCTCTCCTTACAGTGGTAAAATTGGGATTTTGTAGGACAAAATTTGCCCAACTGCCAAATACATTATTTATCGGTGCTCTTCTGCCTGCCCCTTCCATCCCAGTCTCCAAACAGCAGCTAGAAATGAGCTGATGGACTCTTTTCCAAAACGATGAGGCAATCACAAAGGCTGAAAACGTTGCTACATGACACCCGTTCCCCTGCTAGCAGCCAGGAGACAGCTCTGGCTGCACCAGGGAGCCAGGGTCAGGTTTCAGGGCAGACCTCACCCAGACAAAGCACCAGGAAGGCAAGCTAATGTCAGCCCAGCAGCTCAAGAAACAAAACCCCTCCCTCAGCAATCCCTGACCCCTTTCCTCACACAGACCAGCAGCTATGTCACCGTCCTGCCCAGGCACGGCTCCAGCTGGGCAACACAGGGCGATGAATCCCAGCGAGGTACGGCCCAGCCTCCGTCCACACCACCCAGGTGCCCAGAGACCATTTTCCAGCTCTGGTGCGGGCTCCCTGACTCTCAGGCCCCGCCTGCACAGACATGTGCCTCTCAGGGCAGATGTGCTGTGCTATGCACGCGGACAAGGTGATGCTGCAGACAGCCTGCAGGGCTTGAGCAAAAGGCAGGAACTCCTGGAGCCCCAGGGCCACCTCTTCTGCAGCGTGGTTGATGGTGTCATCATGACACGAGTTTGTATGTCTGGAGGTGCTAGGCTCCTGCAACCCTCAGCAGCTTCAGTCACAGTGCCGAGCACATCAGCTAAGGGGGGAATGAAGAAAGGAAGAAGGCGAGAGGATGCTTTTTTTAAAAAATATATGACTTTAAAAGAAGTGAAAAGGAAGAATCTCACTGAACACATACATGTTTTCATACAAATGTAAATTCTGGTTAATATTAAAAGCTGCATGTCTCCAAGTCATTTTGCAGAGAGGGAAAAAAAAATAAGAAAATAATTTAAAAAATCTACCCTACTTCTACTTGCAGAGTCCACAAGTCCAAACGTGTGACTGTAGCACTCCTGTGTTCACAGCACTCCAGCTGGAGCGGCCCTTCACAAAACAGTTCCATACCCGAGGGTCTGACCTCCGGAGTGACTGACGCCAGGAGCCCACCCGCAGGGCCCTTCCCCACCAGCGACAGCTGCTGCCACCAGAGCACAGCGGTGACGCCTGGGAGCAGACCTCGCAGGGGACACAGTGGGTGCTCCAGCAGCACTGGGGGGCGAGGGAGCTGCAGAGCCCCCGGCAGCGCCAGGCGGGGAAGTGCTGTGGGATCGCATGGGTCAGCTGCAGCCACACCGCTCCCTCAGAGCTGCACCACTCTCACCTCTGCCCTTCTCTTGTTTCAAACCCCATTTTCCAGAGCTGCCCCAAATCTCTTCTGTCACTTCTGACAAGTAGCAAATAAGAGAAGATGCTTTCTGATAAGTACTATTACAAAAAAAACCAAAACACTCAGAGGAGTCTCCCAGAAATCACAGAAGCATTAAGGTTGGAAAAGACCTCTCAGATTGAGTCCAGCTGCCAGCCCCTCCCTGCCACACCACTGACCCATGTCTCTCAGTGCCACCTCCACACCTTCCTCAAGCACCTCCAGGGACAGTGACCCCACCGCCTCCCTGGGCAGCCTGTGTCGGCACCTGGCCACTCCTTCTGGGAAGAAATTTCTCCTAACATCCAACCTGAACCCCTGGCGCAACATAAGACCATCATCTCTGGTCCTTTCGCTGTCACCCGGGAGCAGAGGCCGACCCCCACCTCACCCCAACCCTTCAGCATCAGAGAGCGATGAGGTCTCCCCCGAGCCTCCTCCTCTCCAGGACGAGACCCCCACCCGCTGTATTTCGCTCACAGCCCAGCAGTGGCAGCAGCGCTGTGGCACTGTATTTATTTATCACGCGGAACACCAACGCCTGTGACCCTCCGTCACCACCCTCAGCAACCCCTGTGCCGGCAGCAGGGGCCGGCAGCCCCACGGCAGCACCCGAGGGCAGTGCCCGCTGCGCGCCCGGCTCCCCCCACACCCGGGATCGCCACAGCCCCCCCGCGAGGCACCCCCAGCTCCAGGCCCCGCTTCGCGCAGCGCTGAGGACCGGAGCGCTCAGAGCGATGCCCACGGNGAGGCGGCGGCGCGCGGTCGGCACCGGGCGCGCGGCGGACAACGTGCAGCGGCCGTCATCCATGCGGGGGCGGGGCGCGCGCGCGGGGCACTCTGGGGAATGTAGGCTCCGGCGCTTCCGGCCGCGCAGCGCCAGGCGGCGGTGGACTACAGCTCCCAGCGGGCTCGGGCTCGGGCCCGGCACCTCCGGGGCTCGGGCGGGGGCAGAGGGGCTGTGGGGCGGTGGTTCCGGGCTGCCCGAGGCCATCCCGGTGCGGGGCTTCAGGCGTCTGCCTGCGCGGCGCCCGGCGTGTGGTCGGGCCCCGAATTACGTCACCTCGGAGTGGCCCCGCCGCCGCCCGCGGCCGTGCCTCCCCCGCGGCCCTCCCCCCGCTGCGGGTAGAGCCCGCAGAGCCGGAAGCGGCGGCGTCGCACCGCGCTTTTGAGCACAGGCGGTGCCCGGAACTGCCGGGCAGAGGCGGGCGCGTTTCCTACCTGCGCTGGGGCAGGGGCTCTGGCGTTCAGCGTGTCACACTGGGAAGAGAACTTCACTTCGGGCTTTTTAATCTATTCACAGGTTTCAAATAGCATTTTTTTTCTTTTCTTTTCTTTTCTTTTTTTTGTTCCCACAGAGTGGGTGAAGATGGGGCACTGTACTGGACACAAGAGCAGGTTGGTCGCCACTTTGGGGTCTGTGCCAGAAGGTTTCCTTGGTGCCCAGGGACACCCTTTTCCAAGCCCGGCTGTTTGCGGAAGCTCTCTCTCCCCACTAACCACTGACTTCTGAGTCTGCTCATCATCGGCCGGGCCCAGCTTCACCCAGCCACAAGCTGACACGGGATCCATGCTCGGCTGTAGGGAGGCAGGCAGCACTTACATCATCGTCTGAGCAGCACGTGACAAAGCTCAGCAGCCTGCCCCTCCAGTCACACACTGTAATGGGCCCCTGACGCAGCCAGTCGCACGTTTTGTCCTCTCTCATTCTGGCTCAACTAGCCCGTGTGCCAGGCACACAGGCAAACCCCAGTTATTTGCAGTGCAATGTGTTCAATCCAGCTGTACATCTGAAGTGGCAGCGTTTTTCACAGAATCACAGAATTGCAGGGGTTGGAAGGGACCTCGAGAGATCATCGAGTCCAACCCCCCTGCCA
>WBMW01004500.1:134528-193323 GCA_013396635.1 Penelope pileata | reverse complement strand
TCTACCAGGACCCCCAGGTCCCTCTCTGTAGAGCTCCTCTCCAGCAGGTCATCTCCCAGCCTGTGCTGGTGCATGCGGTTATTCCTCCCCAGGTGCAAGACTCTACACTTGCTTTTGTTGAACCTCATCAGGTTCCTCTCTGCCCATCTCTCCAGCCTGTCCAGGTCTTGCTGAATGGCAGCACAGCCTTCTGGCATGTCAGCCACTCCTCCCAGCTTTGTGTCATCAGCAAACTTGCTGGGGGACACTATCCCCTCATCAAGGTCTGAGCTGCCCCTCCTGCTGCAACACCACTAGCATCTTGCACAAACTTTGTGAGCCCTGTAACAACTGCAGACATGTCCCCAAGCTTCCCACTGCTTCAGCTGCAATGACAGAAAGATTACATTTGGTCAGGGCTGGGGAGCACTGCCTTAGCTTGCAAAAAGCGCCTCACCCACTCTGATATGATTTGGCAATTCACCTACTTGTGGGAATACCATGAACCCTGCTGGCCTGCTTTCTCTCTAGTTTGTGATGCTGCACCCTGACTGTGTCAGCAGAACGGCACTTTCACTTACAGTGACTTCAGGCACTGCTTCCTCTGCTAGCTCAGCAAAGCTGAGGTGGCTGGGCATGCACTTACAGGGACTGAGGTGAGGTGCAGGTCTCTGTAACATGCAGCAACACCACTGGAGTGCCTGTGCTGTCTCTGCCAGGTCTGCGGTGCACAACACTTCTGAAAGATGAGAGGGATGCCAAGACAGGAGAAAAGTATATCAGACAGAAGCGGCCTTGTTCCTGCTGTGGCCAGCGATCCCAGGGGTGCAGGGCTCCGTAACTCTGCTACTGGCAGGCATACTGGTACAGTTTGGGGTGCCCTGTTGCCAGAATGCTGCTGTGATCCTGCTGGCATTGCTGACAGCTGCAGCCTCACTGCTGGGGTACGTGGCTGCAAATTGTGCCCTCACCCATATTTGTTGCTGTAGCTGAATGCCCCATTAACTCGCAGTTACAAGGTGTGCCACTAGTGTCTCCTGAGCTGCCTAGTGTAGCGCATACATTGGGTTCTTAAAAGTCTGGTTTATATACTTTGTGTATCTTCTTTAAATGTCACTGTTGATGTGGGATTATTTTGAGGCCAGTGGTGGATGCCAATAGTGAAGAGAGGGCTTGGCAGTTGTTTTACGGATTTCTCCAGTGTTTCAACTCTACTTAAAATGCATGTTTTTAGCTGAAATGGAGCTTCACAGCCACAGCACAGTACATTTGACATAATTTTATACATGTGGAGAGTCAGAAGGGCTCCTTATGTGTATGACACCGCTTTTAGGCATAGGTGTTCCAGGAAGGCGTGGGAACAAGGAGGGAGCTGAGTGCACTTCTCCCTGCCCTCCTCTTCTGCTCTCCTTCACTACCTCCCTCCTGCTCCCATCCCTTCCTCTTTCCCTTCTTTCTCCCTTCCTCTCTTTTCTTCCTCTCCTTAGGAACCGATAGCAGTGAGTATGACATCAGCTGCTTCAGTGGACTCTGGTTCACAGAAGCTGTGTGAGACATCTGAATCGGCCCCTCAGCAGGTTGCAGGGTGTCCCCAGACAGCTTGCTGGGTGAGCATTTGTCTGTCCCATCCACAACAGGTTCTTAAGAGCTTGCAGTAGTAAGGGATTCACCCGAAATGCTCCTGCCATTAAAATCCTTAGCACCAGGAAAGTTGTTCAAGCGTCCAACACTGGATGCAGGCCCAGAGTTTTTGCAGTCCTCGGTGCAGGTGTGAAGGACAACCTGTCCCCACGTCTTTGCAGCAGTCCCCACCTGTTTAAGCATCCCCATGGCTGAAGACTCACTGGCCCAGAGAAGCCAAACTGACATTTTCCCCTGAGCACTGCTTCTGGTCATTGGCAGCGGGCGCTGGGCTGCTGTGTGCCCTGCTGCACCTCGGGCTGCTCGGGGAAGTCTGGGACAAGATGCTTATTTGGTAGCAGAAGTGATGGTGTTTCTCCCTCTCTCCTGTCATTTGGGATGGCTCAGGGGCTTGGCCATTTGCTAGCCCATGACTGACAAAGCAGAGCTTTCTGAAGAGAGTATCTCCTGTTTTCACTTGTTTCTTTGTTTGTTTCCCCCATTTGTGTTCTCCAGATGTCTCCAATTTTCCTTCCCTCCACTTCTGCGTTCTGGCTTCGCTATCCCTACACTGCCATTGCTTGTCACTGCCCCTATTCCATATCCTCCACCTCGACACAGCGATGTCACCCTCGCAGAGCTGGGGGCCGCACCACACCATCCCCAGGCCGCACCATGGCGGGCCGGGCCGCGGGGCTGCGGTGCCCTCTGGCGGCCCCCGGGCGTCAACGCCCCGCGGATGCACCTCCCGATCGCTGTTTTTCTGAAGTAAATTTCCGGGGAGACGTCTATTTTCCTAGGAGAGAAACAGGTGCATGTCATTGAATGTCACACCCTGCACTGCTGTTATCACTCAAAAAAGCACCCGAAGGCCAACTCTGATATACTTCCTTCCCTAAGGTCAACGGTGTAGAGTGTGTTTCTGTTTCTCCAAAACAGGGAGCGTCTCCTGCACTGCAGGCAGTCTGCTGACACGGAGATCAGTGTGCTCCTGCTCCTGGAACATGCTGCCTGCCCTGCCGCCCGGGGCAGGCCAGGCACTGCAGAAAACTGCACCACCACGTTGCCAGCCAGAGCCAGAGGCCTGCACGGTACTAGGGTACCTCTTCTGAGGGCTGTGACCACAGCAGCACTGGGCTGCTCTCATGTCTGCTCTGTCAATGCTGCATCAGCGGCCATGAGCTGCTGTGTGTGGTACTGGCTCTAATAACGCTGGTTTGGGAAATCACAAGAGCTGAGCTGCACATGGGGTTGGCTCAGCCTCTTCTGGACTTTACAACTTAACCTTAAAACGTTTACTGTGCTCGGGGCCAGTCCGTCACTCGCAGCCCCGGTGACTGGGGGAAGCCAATGGTAATGCTTTGGAGCCCCAGGTCCCGTGTGACACAGGCAGGGGTGCGGCCTGCATTGTCCATGTAGAACTGGATGGCCCTGGTGGGACTCGGGGCTATAGCTCCCTGCTTCTTCCTCTGCTTCTTCCTCTCCCACTCAGTTCACGGCAGACTGGCGCGGCACAGCGCTGTGCAGTGCAGAGTAACACAGCTTGGGTAAGAGAAGCTGTGAGCTGTGTCAGCACAGGGACGTTCAGGATCGTTTGTGTGGGAGGCACGCAGCGTGAGCAACACTAGGTTGATGTGACAACCGGGCAACCAGGAGGGAGGCTCTGGACTTCCCTTCTCTGCAGACTGACTCTGCAACCTGGGAGGCAAACCAGAGTTTCTGCTTCTTCACAGGAAAGGCCAGAAAGCAGGCAAACTAGAGATGTGCTCCAGTCTGAGACTGCACCAGTTAGTATTTCCGTTCACCAGGCATAACCAGAAGTCCCATGTTAGAACATAATACCGGTAGGCTTTGGAAGACAGGGAGACAATGGAGCTATTATAGACAGTCTTGTTCCTACACATAAGCAATTAAATCATGCAGTGCTGTTTTCAAATAATAGCAGTCTGGATTAGAGCCACAGAGCAGAAAAGTCTAGGCTAAAGCCAACTTGCAATCCTTAGCACTCACTATTCTGCATCAGATTTGAAAGCCGTATGACCTTTTGGTGCAGTCAATAAATAAATAAATGAGTTAAATATAAATGCAGTGTTATGAATCACTGAAAACCACTGCTGATATCAATGTGAGATAAGGATAGTCAATGTATACATAATGATTAAAAGGATGGGTCCAGAACCTTAATTTAAGGTTATATTTAAAAGACTTTTCTGTTTAACTTCATCCTCCTCAGAACTGCACTGACTGCCTTCCAACATACACAAAGACTGACAGCTTGTCCTGCAACAAATTGAGCTGGGGAGTGAAAGAGCAGGGTGCTGCCTGCTCTCTGCTCACCCCAGGGGAGTGTTCAAAGCGAACAGTAGGTTTATTTGGAGTAGGTGGTGCATTGGTTTCCCCATGTACATTGTCAAAGTGCTGCAATCCACTTGCTTGTTCATCAGCTCTAAGACTGCAAGGGAGTTAGGGTTGTAGAGTATCAATACTGTTAATGCAGTATTTTCCTGAACTGTGTCATTTGGTCTTTAAAAATAATCAAGTTCGATACATGATTGCAATCCCTTTATTAGTACTGCCTGGAAATATGCTGATTGACCAGCTGCTTTTCCCTTCAGAGCTTAGATGGGGAAAGTGGTTGACTCCTGGAAGGTCCCTTAATGGTGCCTTTCTCCTAAAAACTTACCATCTGACCACAACAGGCAGCTTCCTTCCAACCTTCATTAGAGCTTGTGATTCACCAAGTCGCAGAACGGTTGAGGCTGAAAGGAACCTCTGGAAGTCATCTGGTGCAACCTCCCTGCTCCAGCAGGACTACCTGCAGCAGATTGCCCAGGACCGTGTCCAGATGGCTTTTGAATATCTCCAGGGAGGTAGGGTGGGTTAAAAGGCTGCCACCCTTCACTTTAAGGTTCCTGCCCTTACTGAATCTGTGAGAGTTTGTGCAAACCTGTCCTACCTGGTGTAGTAGTGGCCTAGAAGCACCCTCATGATCTGTCCCTCCATCTCAGATGAGAATCTAGGAATAATAGCAATAAGCAGAAGACTGTGAAATTCTATTACTTGGCTGTGAAAGAAGCACACTGGACACAGGAAGGAAGAGAACTTTGCAAACCCACAGATGGTAAATATTGGTGCCTAGAGCTTTACTTGGCATGCTGAATGTCCTGTTGACATACCTCAAAGCTACATTACATAGCAGAAGAGTTTGTGATACAAAATTTACAAACAATTGTAAATGTGACTAAACATGATTTAGATTGGGAACTTATTTTCACACATGTGGAGATTGTATACCATAGGTGAAGTTCTTCACAGTCAAACTTATGCTGGATATGGTAATAATGGCCAGAACTGTGTTACAGAGAACAGTGATCTGCTGCCTAATCTGGATTTTTCCTTAAGTACTTTGAATAACCGAGCATCCAAAGGAGGGCTACAAAATAGGTGAAGTGTCTAGAGGGCGAGGCATATGAGGATTGGGTGAAGTCCCTTGGTTTGCTCAGCCCAGAGAAGAAGAGACTGAGGGGAGGCCCCATGGTGGCCTACAGCTTCCTCACAGGGGGAGCAGGACCTGAGGGTCAGGACAGTGACAGCACCCAAGGGAACGGCATGGAGCTGTGTCAGGGGAGGGTCAGGTTGGGTGTTGTGAAAAGGTTCTTCACCAGAGGGTGGTCAGGCCCTGGAAGAGGCTCCCAGGGCTGTGGTCATGGCACCAAGCTTGCCAGAGTTCGAGGAGTGTTTGGACAACACTCTGAGATGTAGGGTTTCCAGGTTGTCTTTCAATGAGATAATTGTCAGCAACAGCTAGGGAGTGATTAGAGATGTGGCAGGTGACAGATGTGACAGAGAAGTGGCAGCTAGGTAATTTGAAGGATGATGAAAGGTAAGTTAAAGCTTCCTTCACAGTTTATAGGTCTAGATTCCTGTGCTTACTCTGGCTTTGTTTCAGCCCAATACTGCTGCATGCAGATTTGGTCTCACTTTGAATGAGTGGCTGTTCCACACAGGGAAGAATCAAGTGTTATATGCCTAGGGGTATGTTCTGCCGTATCTGCTCCCTTAGGAAGAATACAAACATTGTTCTGTAGCAGAAATCTTCCTTTAGTTCAAAGATAAAAGGGTCTTTTGAATCTTTAAGATTAAAGATAGGTAGATGTATTTTTTATTTCAGACATCAATTAGCCATTAAAAGTTTCAAGCAAAATTTTAATTTATTATTTATGTAAGATAAGAACCTTCTTTTTCTCCAGTGTTGGGTATTCTAATTTTCTCATTTATCTTATTAGGTCTGGTTTCTGCATTATACCTCATCAGAGAAGATGACATGAAATTTCAAAATGAGGACCTGCGTACTAATTTCAGGTAATCCATCTGAGACATCTAAGGTTTGATCTTTTTTTCTTTCTTTCTTTTTTTTTTTTTTTGGTCAGAGTATTCAAAATTCATAACTCAACTTCTACTTGCTGTCTTCTTGACCAGACAGGACAGTCTGAGTGGGAAGGCTGCGATTGTCCCCACATCTCATTTGCCTTCTCCTAATTTCCAGATCCAAGTACTCTCCTACACAATTTACTTCTATTAGTATATTCAAATAGCATATAATTCAATTTTCCAGGTACTTTTCCCACTTTACTACCATATCACCCCTTTTATCAAGCCAAAATTCGTCCTTTGGACAAACATTTTTCATAGCATTTGCACCAGTTTCTTCCTCCTGCTTGAGTACTGTCAGCAGGAACATGGAGAGCACAGGAAAATTAGAATTCCAGAACTTGACCAAAGGGGATAAAAGTAGCAAAGATCAGAGGTTTCAGGGAAAAAACTTAAACTGTGGCCTGAACTGTGCTCAGTACAGAGGATATCTCCAGCAGTTCCAAACAAAATGTACCATCTTGATTGAGGAGGTGTGAAGTAAGGTAGCAGAAATTTATACTTGGTCAAGTTTAAGAAGTTTCATATGAAAATTACAGCAACAATCTTTCCTAGTCCTTTACCAGCTTTCGAGTCTCTGGTCCAAAGTCTGGAAGTGCTGTAAGGAGGTGGCTGAAATACTATTTTTAATGGAGAAAAATAGTATGGAACCATTCTTGCTGGAAGCTTATATATATATATAATATATATATACACAAAAATTGTCTCAAAAAATGGAAAGTGGTCAGCATTCCTTCCTAAAAGAAACTACAAGTAAACTGCCTGTGATCCTCATTTTTGCTTTCGTGCTGATAAATGCTTTATGCATATATAGGCAAGCTACATCATTTTATGAATAGTGCAACAGGCATTTTTCAAAGAAGACCATTGTAAAAATGTTTAATATTTTACTATCATAGGAGAGCTAAACAAGATTCTTCGTATCTGAGATTGATTATCAGAGATGACAGGCAGGCTGACAAATTGTTGCCTTGATAAAGGCAATGTTCTCCATGTGATGCGTTGTTTGCATGCAGACTGTTTCCTTTAAATAAGGCTTTTTGTGACCTTTACAACAGGCAAGAGTGATGCTGGCTTGAGGACAGCACGCTCCACTTGACAGTACAAGGAAGCTGTAAAAGTCCATGGACCTGGACCCCAAGGCTTGGAAAATCCTCTGGTGCTCTAATGCTGCTGCATTATAGAAACTCTGTAACTGTTCACCTCAGCAAGGACACAGGTTACAGTGACCCCAAGATAACAGTCTGTGCCCAGTGGTGTTCTTATCTCACTCAGCACAGAGTGCATGGTCACGCTGTCCTCTACCTGTGATGGCATTATCTGTCAGAGCCTGGAAACGTGGCAGAGAGAATATTGTGTTAAAAGCAGACATGGAGGTGGTCGCGCTATGCTACACAACTTCCTAATTTACCCTAATTTATTTTGTTTTGGGTTGGCCAGTCCATAATTAGTATTATGACATTTATTTAAGATAAGATGGGAAAAGAAAAGGGGTTTTAAAGAAGTAAGGTAGTTTTCAAAGCCAGCAAAGGTGATGCAAAATTATACCAACCAAATGAAAGGTGGAATAGATTTTTGCTGCTGCATATCTTGGAAATCTCCCTTATACATGGAAACTCGTATTGATAAGTGTAGATAAGTAATGTAGACAAGTATTGTATGAATGATGACCTGCCAAGTGCACCTAGCTGCTGTCAAAATATACATTATGTAAACGCCAGTGTGTGGAATACTTAATACCCTCAGAATGTAATTCAACAAGTGGGAATTGAGAATTAATGATAATATATTCAGGTGTTTTAAAATTCAGGCAAAAAACTTGGCAATGTTTAAACTTGCCTTGTCTTCCTACTGCTCCCTAAAATGAAAAGCCTAAAGACCTGCTTGTTTTTTAATTCCTCTGACATGGTATTTTATCAGTCTTTCCCACCCATCTAGCCTGCCTGCTATTTGGATACACTAATATTGAAACATATATGATCTTCAGCACATCAACATATTGTTCTGTGGGCTAACTGGAAAGTGCATTGAATTTTCCTTGAGAGACTTGCTCAAGGCATGGGTCACGTTACCCTTTGGAACTCTTGTGAAGCTACAGCTAAAATTAGATGTTGTGGTTTATTTTAAGGTTAGAAAGCACATTAGATGTTAATTATTAATCTAAAGGAGCTCTGATCCTTGCTATTAATAGCAAAGTAGCTGATATACAATAAAGATTGTATTCCGTAGTTCCTAAAATTAGTTCAGTGTGAAAAACATACCACTCCTGCTATTACCATTTTGTAAAGTACATTCCAAGAAACAGAAGACTGGATTCTGCCTTAGGATCACACTTGCTTCAGGCTAAGACACTTCCTGCTCAGATGTGCCAGCTAGCTGGAATTGCACTGTATTGTGACTCTGGTCTGCGCAGGCTGTGTATCGCATAGTCCACCCCACTGACAAAACAGAAGCAGGAGAACCAATATTTCCTCTCAGATCAAGGGTTTGTGGAGGTGCCAAGGGTATCTGGTGTTTCATAATCTTCTGATTACCTAAAGGGACTCTCATCTGGAAATGAGTTGTGTTATGGAAAGTTAGCACATTCCCTTCCCAGAGTTAATGGGAAGATCAAGGGGAAATTTTCCTCCTACTCTTCTTCTTTCCTTATCCAGCCTGGGCTTGCACCACATCCATGCTGCACAGCAATTGCTGGGAAAGTGCAAAACTCTGACTTCTGTCCCATTGGGTTCAATTTAGAATAAAAGTATCGTTCAGTTTTACATAAAAATAATTTCATTCATTTGATCCTGGTAACTTTCCTCACACTGAATAGCTACTTTTCCTATTGAATTCAATGGAATTTATGGTGTAAGATATTACCCAACTTGACAGAACATCACAAAATCAGACTTTAACATAAAGAAATCTTTTTGTTCTGTATTTATGGAGCTCAGAAGCATATCCCAGGACAAGAAAATACCCATAAGTAATTGCAACATTGATAGTGTGCTGATGTAACATCAGCAGAACATTATGAGGGCATCACAGGAGTTCTTGTTTTCCCCAAGATAAATAAATGCAGGTACTTTGGCAGCTAAAGCACATCTCTGTGACTCATGCCATGAAAATCTCCTTCAGGTGTCTAAGGAAAGCCAACTTGTGAACACTGCTTTTCTGCTGAAAGTCTGTAATTACTGGAAAAAGGTTGATTACCTCTGCAGATATCATTATCATAGTTGTAGCAAGACTTTTCTGGCACCTCATTTCCCCTTTAGCAAAGCACATCCCCTACAAATTACTGAAAGAAGAGGCTAGTATTTGATAAAACAAAACTGCAAAAATTTGAATTGCAGTTTCTCAGGCCCAAAGAACAGATTCAACTAGACATACTAAGCAAAAACCAACCAGAACATCACACTGCATGGTTATTTCAGCCTTCCCGCAGAAAGTGTTATTTCACTCCCAGTAGCAAAAGAAGTTGATCTCAGCTCTCCTTATTCGAGGCAGATGCTCACAACCCTAAATTACTGGAAAAAAACTCTAAAAGGTGGGGAAAGGACTTCTTTCCCCCTCTGTTTTGCACTAGTTGCTAAACCAGTGTGTCCTTGAGAAAACCTACAGAAACAGACCTGGTGAGCACGGTGGGAGGAAGAAGAGCCAATTTTGTGGATCCACTGAGACAGAGGAGAGAGCTGGATACCAGGTTGTTACTGCAAGTGTAAGGGAACTCCTACAGAAGTTTGTACAGCTCAGAAAATGAAACAGCATCCAAACCCAGACTGCAACTGGGAGCAGAATTTTCAGAGTCTAAGCTCAGGAACTGATGCTTTCATCCCTTCTGTGAATTTAGCTGGTGTTAGCAGCCACCCGTGTAATTTCAAATCTAATTTATCACCAGCAATCTTCATCATTCAAGGGAAATGTATGCGTTCACCTTCAGACCAATTCTCTCTCCTGAGAAGGGCAGCTCAAGAAGAAAATCACAGAGAACACTGTTAGAGAAGTAAGTGGTGGGAGAGAAAAAAGGAGTATTCTTGTGGAAAAAATACAATTATCTTGAAATATGTAAATCACAGCTCAGTTCAAGCAGGATATTTTCAGATATCCTTCATGATTTACAAAACTTGGGACAGGACTAAAACAAGGGAATGCATTTTCCACAAGAGTTCTGATTTCGAAATGAGAATGAGAGTTTTCAAACACCAAAAGTAAACTGTAAAGTGACACTTGTTTGTTCGTTTGTTTTTGAAGCTACGGCCATACCGTTATTTTACAAGTCCTAACTACCTAATACAGTAGTAAAAAGGAAAATTTATGCTTCAAGCAGACTGCTTTTCTGTACCAAATAGTATTGCAAAGTGCAGCCTAGTTAGATCTCTGCTCTGGTCACCCACATACCCCTCAGACTCACTGTTTGGCAGCTTTCTTCCTGACACTGCATGCCAGTTTTCTCTCAGATACGCTAGTTTGCATTTTCCAAGGTCAATCTCATCAAATTTGCTGCCCATGTTTGCAACCAGTCTTTGATAACTGTCAGTGCTGCTCACTAGTGGGTTAAGCGTCTCTGAGGCCACAACATTTTGCATTCCAAGATGGCATGTAAAGGAATATCACTCCTCTTCCATCAAACTCTCAGTCTGTATATTGCATGCAATCTCACAGACATTTCTCCACTAGTATGCTTTCATGAGATTTTGTAAGTTTTCTTACTAAGATGCCAATGTATTTTAAGATGTTGTCAGTCTGACAAATCAAGCTATTCTAGTATGATTATTTTTCCTACACTGAAGCTGTTTCATCACATACGGTTTCATGTACACTGAAGGAGCCCAGTGCTGCTTCCTTTACTTACCCAAACAGCTCCAGTGGCACTGCTAATGAGAATGGGCAGAATCTGGCCCTGCACACCCATTTAACCCTACTTAAACAAATCACAATGTTGATATCATCTGGCATCTTCTGACCTGGAATGCTTAACATGATTTCTGGAGGAAGTTCAGCACCTAGCTGCCAGTGAAACTAATCGTCGGTATGTATTAAATATTCGTAATAGCACCAGTAGAACACAGATCTTCTTTAAGGAGACGCTTTTAGATATCCATTTCCTCTGCATCACCCTCCATCTCTGACACAAGCTAGAGGAGCCTGGCTGCTGACAGATCTGCTCGCACGTCCTGTGTTTGGACTGCTCCTCCCTGGCACAATACACCCTAAGATATCTATACAATCCCATCCTGCCTACCTGCTTTCACTGTAAGGAAAATTAATGACAAAAACACTTTATCTGCGTCCTTTAAAGTGAATCTCCAGTCTTCAAATCTTTAAATCTGAGACACTGGACACTCTCACTGATTTGCCCCATGGAAAAGGGCTGTAGCCCCTCACTAGGACTGTCCAACATAACTAGTGCAGCACTTCTACAGGTCTCCTCTGTCTGCAATGCAAGATCTAGTTCTGATAGCACCAGCTCTGAGAAACTTCTGAAAAATATTGCTGTGTTGTGAGAAAGAACTGTGGGAAAGTACACAGAGCTGTGCAAGATAAGAAACGTAAAACTACAGCGGGTAATGTGGAGATGTGGAGAGCTAGCAGCTCAAGGATTAAAAAGGAAAAACACTGATATGAAAAGGTGTAACATCCTAAGATAAAAAACAAGTGGCTGGAGGATGACAACTCTGCAATGATCTCCCCTTTCCAAGGACAGCAAAGACTTCTCCCTGCGTGACTGGCAACTGCCGGGCCAACAGAGCCTTGGTGCTTCAGAGGAACAGCTTCCGTGTGAAATGTCAACTTCAGAGCCTCCCAACTTAGGTTTCATTTAGGTGTGAAACTGTAAAAAACGTAACTCTTAGCCACTGGTTATCAAATGCCAGATTGGCAAAGCTCTAGTTTGTCATTTTGTTCTTCACTGAGGATGTTAGCCACATGATTTAGTGCTAAAGTGGGTAGTAGAATGCAATGTACTGGGGAGAACTTCTACAGCAGGGAATCACCATCCCTGAATCATCTCAGTGTAGAGATCTGGAATTCTTCTGAGAAGATCTGAGAACCAAAGGAAGTAGCTCAGAGCTGATCTACCAAGTAACTGGTAGAAAGCTCATTCTTGTAAAAAAGCAATATCTGTAAAATGCAGGAATTATACAGTCCGCTGCTACTTAAGTTACTGAGGCCTTTAGTAAAGAATAGATGATGTCTCAGTGATGATTATGCTGTATTAATGCCTTGACAACTATGAGTTTCTGACAATAGTAAATGAATGTGGTAAACTGATATAAAAGGCACTCCTTTCTTCCCATTCTGTAACAGAAAGAAACCAACAAGTTTTTCTCAAACGTCCACGCAAAGATCGCCATTGGAACACAATTAAACCCGAGACGTCAGTACTAAAGGAGCTGATAAAGATGTGAGCAGTGGGGTTCTCTGACCTAACTTTCTGCTGTGTCCATAGTATATACAAACCAAAAGCCTCAATTTTACTCTAAGTTTTATCAGGGAAAGTTGGAAGGATTGGCTCAAGGTAAGACATTAGAGAAAAAAAACAGTTTAAAGTGTATGATGATCCAGTAAACTGCACAGGTTAAAGATCTTTCAACAACTTACGAAACTATGTTAATAAACATTTTATTAGAAATGTTTTTAAAAATTATTGTAAAAAAGTCATACAAACATTTTGTGGAAGTCTGATAGTATGTCAGTACATAGCAAAACTCATTTGTTGAGCTGCTGAAGACATATGAAGGTCAACTTTGTGTCATGCGGTGACTTTGAGTTGTTTCTGTTTTCAGGAGGTGGTATGAAATCTTAAATGGAAGAGTACTATGTACCTCTTGTGGCGCTGACAAGAAATGCTAAAGGAATTTGTCACTCAGTTCCTTTTAGCGCTGGGGATGTGAATTCTACCACTGCCTGAGGTCCTGCTTCATTTACAGTTTCCTTCTCATCTTGTGCTTATCAGGCACGCAGGAGCAGGTTGTCTATGGCAATGGGGCTGTACTGCAGGGCTGGTGTACAGAGAGGGGATCTCGTGCCGGACTTCCCTTGGTCTGCTTGTTAGACAATGTCCGTGGGCACTCTTGCACGGGCATTTTATGACTTCGCTGTTGCTCTGTTACTGTGGGGTAAATCAGGTGAGTGTTTAACAGTCAGGCCACCTGGAAAATTGTTTCCAACTGGGCAGACCTCAACAGATGAACGAATGACTGCAGTCAGTTAACATTCAGGTACAGATTTAGGCTTATTTCTTGAAAGCATCCTAATAGAACAGTTTAATGCAGTCTAGGAGATAAAAGCTCTCTTTTAATAAATGTTTTATGCTTTTTGTGGATTATCTGTATCTCATTTAGGTGCTCCCCCGAATGCTTTCTATAAAAAGTCCTGTCCCTGGGCTGCAGCTCACCCCAGCAAACGTTCGTTTTGTCAGAGGAACCTTTTCCTCTGTGGGCTCGCAGTGCCACGGAGAGTGAACCAGCCCACCTGCACGCAGCCCCCCTGCTGCACTGCAACCCAGGGCGGGCGACCTCCGGCGTTGTGCGTTAACTTCTGCTGTCAGGCAGCACGGTTTGCACTGTGGAGAGGGCTGGTTGTTCCAAAGATACACTTCATTGCCTCAGAGGGGCTGAGACCCATTCTGATCCGCCTCATGGGTTTGTCCCATGCTGCCAAGCCTGGCCACGCCCCTGTGCTGGGCCGTGAAAAAGGGGCCGGGGCAGAAGAGCTGTGCCGCTCCACTCACAGCAGCTGCCTGGCACAGCCTGCTGGCAGCCTGCCTGCCACTGAGGAGCCCTCTGCTCCCGGACACAGATCGGCACCCTCAGAACACAGCAACGCCTCACACCCAGGGCACCATGACTGTGCTCAAGCTGTCCCTCATGGCTTTCAGCTTCATCTTCTGGGTGGCGGGACTGACCATGCTCATCATCGGCCTCTGGGCCAAGGTGTGGCTGGGGAGCTACTTGGTGCTGTCGGCCAGTGACTACCCCAATGCCCCCGCTGTCCTCTTGGCCACAGGCACCGCCGTCATCGTCTGGGGCTTCCTGGGCTGCTTCGGTGCTGCCACCGAGCACCGGGGCCTCCTGCGCACCTATGGTGCCTTCCTGAGCGCCGTGCTGGTGGCTGGGTTGGTGGCGGGGCTCTCGGGGCTCCTCTACCGCCGGGACATCGCGCGGGGCTTCCAGGAAGGGCTGCGCCAGGCCCTGAATGCCTATGGTGAGGACGAGGGGAAGGCGAATGCCCTGGATGCTCTGCAGCGTGCCTTGGGCTGCTGCGGTGTGGAGAGCTACCGTGACTGGCTCGCCTCGCCCTGGGCACTCCGGCAGAATGGCTCAGTGCCCCTCAGCTGCTGCTGGGACCGGTGGGGCTGCTCGGACAACCCCCCAAGCACACACGGGCTGCACCGAGACGGCTGCTTTAGCAAGGTTGCGGCCTTTGTCAGCAGCAACATGTTCTGTGTTGCCACTGCTGCCCTGGGGCTGGCAGCACTGCAGGTAGTTGGCATCGTGCTGACCTGCCTGATGACTGCCCGTGTCCCTGCCCACCCGCTGGGCATTGCCACTCCACACTGAGACCTCCCCAAGGGCCTGGCCTTTGTGACCTCCAGCTTCCTTCTGTCCCCCAGATCTGGGAGATCTGAGTGCACCCCATTTGGAATATCATCTCTTCATCGTCCCCACTTCTCCTGAGCCTCTTCCTCCACACTGTTCCTCTTCTGGAGCCTGTGTCAGATACATCAACACCACTGCATCTCCACAGCCTCTTGGAGCTGCCTCCTGCCCTGACTGTGTCCCCTGCATAGCAGCAGTTCCCCACTGCCCTCGGAGCCTCTGGACACAGAATGGAGAGCAGCAGCATGGACAAACACGACCCTCTGGAGCAGATGGACAACTGGCATACAGCTGAGCAGATTTCTGGGTGATGTAAACAGACTGAGGTACTGAAATGGGTGCAGGAAAAAGGAGAGGATCTGTGGCATTTTGTCAGGTGAGTGTTCTGAGACTGGGAGCTGCTGACAGCTCAGTGTCACGGGGGTTATAGGAGCGCACTAGCAGCACGTCTGATCTGGGGACACCCAGCAGCTGTGCCAGCAGCTTCTATCGAGGGCTGCTTGAGGCACTGCCCCGCAACGTGCACCCTACCACCATGTTTCACTGTCTGGAGAACTCCTTGCTAAGACGTCCGGGTCTGGACATTTGCACCGTGTGAATCAGGAGTGTAGCTAGCAAACCTGTGGAGAATGGGCAAATGCCAGCAAATATGAGCAGAACAGGACATCTTCAGTGAAGGAGGAGATGACTGACGCCCTGGGAGGATGGAGTGGAGTTCCCCAGGGAAAGGGGTTTAGCAATAAGGTCCAAACACGAAACGCGTAGGATGGTGAAGAAAGCTCATAGACTTCATAGACATAGGCTTCTAGGATTTTGTGACAATGGGGTTGAAGCCCAGGGCAAAATTTGTATTTCACCCCAAAAGATTCTGGTTTCATGTATTTTCGCTGCTTGTAATGGCTCGTGCAATTTAGAAATACCTGGAAATGCTACTACTTGCTTAAGATACAAAGGTCTGTATGCCTTTTGGGCAAGCAGTCCTAGTCAGCATGGATGGATGGGGTTTGGAATTGTGAACTGACAGTTACGTTGTGCTTGAGTGTTAGTCATGGCTTTATTTAACTGTCCATTTGCTCAGATGTTTGGTGGCTACGTTAAGTAGAACAATAATTGTGTTCCAGGTGAAAAGTGCAATGTAAACAGATGGCTTAGTCATTTGATTGTTCATCTGCATAGATGAACTCTGGAAATGTGTTAGAAATTTCTCTTTACAGAGAAGCAAACAATGCTTCGCTTTTTAGTCTTTTTTTTTTTAAATTCTTTCTTCTTTGAAATAATTTATTTTTTTATTATTGTTTATGCATGTCCATGTACTAACATGTTTTTGATGGTTTTTTTTGGAGCTATGTACTAATGGAACTCTGTTGTTTTCTGGAAACTGGTGTCATTTTGTACAATCTTAACACTGGGCAAAAAGTATAATTTGGGAAACTACTTCAGAAATAAAGTTTGTCAAGGGTTACAAGCAACACAAGTCACTTTTTTGAATCCAACTCAAAACTGATATTTCTGTATGTCTCTGCATGGTTCAAGTACAGGTGAAGTGAAGCGTACATTGAAATGTAAAGACAGAAGTATTTTTTTTATTTAGAAAAATAATGAAACAGTAAAACAGACATTGTGGAGAGTGTTGGAAAAGGACAGTCAGGAGGCACCTGTCCTGGGCTGGCCTTATCACTGACCCCGTTGTGTCATGGACCACCACCAACCACCACCAACCCTCCCTGTGACATGGGCACTACATCACTGGGGAGGGTGCCAGGAGCTGATGCTCAAAAGTACTGCCAGCCTGCTGTTGGTTTGACTACTTAGCTTTATATTGATGTCCTTGTGGAAGGTGGAACATCTCTCCAGTTCAGTGGCTGAGGACAGGAGGATTCCATGGTCTGATCCTGTTCTCCTCAGGGCCTTTGTGCCTTAAAGACAAAGGAGGAGTGAACGCAATCTGTTGCATCACAGGCCACCCCTGCCAGTCCTTCCCTTCCATGCCCTTCTTCCTGCCCTCTCATCTCAGCCTTTGCTCATCCTCCTGCTCTTCCCCAGACTGAACTGCCTGACCAGCACAGCCCTTTTTATACCCTCCCTGGGCTGGGTGTGTCACAAACACAGCTGTGACACTGCCAACATTCTGACCACTGTGATATGGCCACTGCATCACAAGGGTGGATTCCAGAGTGATATTTCCTCAAAAATCTCTGACGAACACCTTGAGAACTCACTAAGAATTGCAACCACTTCCATCGACACAGACACTGGTGCACTAGTTTCACAAAAACAGGGTCAAATATCCCACTAGTTTTATGTTTTCGTTGCTCTCTTTTTTAGTGTTTTAATAAAAGTGTAGAAAAAAATGTTTTTTATTATACATATTAACTATCTTATATTTTATGTGTGGCCTGAGACCATTCCTCTGCGCTCAATGTGGCCCAGGAAAGCCAAAATGTTGGACATCCATGTTTTAAGCTGTTTAAAAAGTTTTAAACAAATAGGAGTGGCATGACCAAGCTTAAAGCATACCACTGCATGTCTGTATGGTGGCCAGGCCTGAGTCTCAGGACATCAAGTTAATGTGATGAATAACTCAAAATGTAAACCATCACTCTACTCCTGGTCTACACTCACTGAAACAGGACAGACCTTGGCATATGTTCACACAAAGGTTATGTATACTTGTGACACTGAAAATTTCACAGACTGGCTGTGAGGTTTGATTGGCTGTTTATTGTTAGTTCTACAATAATTAATCACAACATTAGCTTTTGTAGATGAATGGCATAAATGACATTCTTTTCTAATCAACTCCCAGATGAACAGATTCCCAGAAGCTGTTACTGTTGTCCTGAACTCTTCATGCTTAGTGACCAAAAAAAAAAAAAAAAAAAAAAAAAATTAGTTTTGCTTTAGACTTGATCTTATTTTTGTTCTGAGTGGTCGGAACAGCTACAACTGGAAAATGTTAAGCCAGAGGGCACCATTCAGCCCTTGCTGGAATATGTATTTGTCTTCTGTCATCCTCTTCATGGTAAAGTTATTTATACTTTATTAAAGACTGATCCCATCTTTTACAACTACATTAGGTGTTATTTAATCAATTAAAAAACATAGCAAAATAAGTATAGGAGCAAGCTATGTTGCAATTGTAGGAACAACAGTGCTGTTGTTTGAACAAACTGAGATTTAGGATTAACAGCGATAAGATTAGAGACTTGTTAGGAAACAAGGACTATTTTATAACAATGATCAAGGATGCCAAGAATATGACTCTTTCAAATTGCAAGAGTGTTTTGATATTTTGTCCTACATCAGTTACCGAGCTTTATAATGGATCATGAATTCAGAGAAGAGATGGCTTTCTGGATCACTTCCTCATCACATCCCTAATTATGACTCAGCTGAAAAAAGTGAAGTTGAAGGAAACCACTGTAGTTTGCTGAGAAACCAATGCACCTTCTTCTTCCCACATTATCAATCAAGACATAAACACACAGACACATTTTCAGAAGCTTTGCATTTATTGAGCAAATATATGAATTTGTTTGTGGATGGAACATCAGCAGAAAGAAACAGGAGCTATCAAAGCATCATAATGTTCTGTCCTCGACATTAGCTCTCATTTGAAATGAACACTCACGACTGACTGTTGTAGAGAGGAAATCTTTTGTTGATGGTTTTAATCCATGTAATAGAATTTAGTAAAGAATCTTATCTGGGCTACAGGATTAAAATTATCAAATTAAACATTATTTCAAAAGCTCTAATTCCATAAACATTTCTGTAATCTGCTTGAAGCAATTTCTGTGAAACCTTTCATTTCCCGTTCTCCTGTTCTGTGAATGTGCTGGATTCACAGCAGCAAGCTTCTGAGTTAAGTAGTTTGAAGCTTGAATCTCAAGATGCATGCATCTCAAGGTACCAGTCTTTCAAAGTGGTGATATGCTCTTGTTATTAAAACCTAAGAAAAGCAATCTTTCATATTTAGTGTTAATCATTTCTGATAGCTCCATTTCTTCCAGCTCACAATGATGAAGTGTTGGGAGTATCCCTGGTCAATTCTAGGCATGACTGGAAAGTTGGGGTTGACAATATCTTGGTTTTAATATCCATGTCAGTAAGAGTAGTCCTAATGATTTCTTACTGTGTTCTGAGTGCATCTTCCAGGGTGTTCCTGTGCTGTTTGATTTCTTGATCTTGCAGATAGCACTGTGTTGGGTTACTGCTACCTTTTAGTAACTTACAGGTGAAGTAACTAAAATGGTAGCAGTGGGAAAATTACTTCTGCAAGACAGTGTTCTGCTTTCTGTGTCTTCAGCATTCCTGCCATTATATAAAGGAAACCTCTTCAGGAGATGGATGTCTTTTCCATTGCTTTTAACATATTTTTTTTAATTGAAATGACAATAGTGGTTCCACATGATTAAGATCCCCTTGGAGGAACAGAGCAATGGTGTCCCTGCTGCTCATGTCAGCCACTGCTGAAGGGTACTGCAGGAATCTCCACTTGTGTTGCAGCTCACCACTGTGAGGGGCCTCTCTGAGCAACATTTGAGGTTCATCAGCACTTCAGTTTCCTGAAAGTACTTTTTTTGACAAGATGTTTTTCTCAGTAACTGTGCTGGACTCATGTTCCTTGACAAAGTGCACTTGTCTCTCCATAAGCTCCAGGCACTGCCATTCTTGCCCAGGAGCTGCTGGAGGAGGTGGAGGTCATCTGCATTAGCACCTTGAGTTCTGGTGCAGAGATCAGACAAAATAATCATGAAAGGAAAACATGAATCCAACAACAAAATATACCTATCTCATGACTGGAAACAGATCTGCTTACTGAAGCTGGTAAAGAAAGCAAGAGGCTAACTAAGTAGTAAGCAGAATTCTGAAAATAACTGCTCTACTCCTTTCCAAGAACATTTGTTTGTGATTCTGGGCAAAATTTCTCTGTGACACTGTTGTTTCAATGACTTGTTTCTGGAGCTTATTGACCATTGTCTTCAAGTCCTCTTCCATTTTGGAAGCTCATCAAGATATTGCAAAACATCCCACTAACGTAGCATGTTCATGCTTTTCTGTCCATTTTGCCTTTCTGTGTTTCTGTAGCTCCTTTTCTTATTTAGGGAGTGCTTTTATCTGTAATGATACCTGAGTTGTTCAGCAGCCTTCTGGGTCCCTCAAACCAACTCCTCTTTCTTTTAGGAACTCACCCCAGGGGCCAGGGCCAGGCTGTCCTTCTAGGTCCAACCTCCTGGTTGGACTGGTTTTTGAAAAGAAACCTCTTTATCTGCATAGTTTTAAGCAGCAGCAGCAGCTTTCTAGATCTGGTAGGCACATTTATGTTTTTAATCATATGAAAAATTTGGCAGAAAGTCACAATTAAACAAATTAGATAATATTTGTTTCTTACCAGAACAAACAAAAGGATGCCACATACCTTCTTTGTTGGCTTGTTGGTAGAGTCTGTTGTTGCTGTTGGTTTGTCAAAGTGATAGTACTCTGGGAAATTTAGGTAGAAGCTGATTTTTTTTTTTTACAAGGAAACTAAATGGTCCAACTCTAGAGATTAATAAATATAAATAATGATGTTTGGAAGGTACCATTGAGCAAACTTGTCAGCAAATAGATGTGCCAGCATATATTTTCCAGAGTAAGTGGAGGTAGAATTCAGGTCTTTCTTCCAGATATTTTCCAGACTCCTAGAAACTGATCTTCATGGTTTCAGAAAATAGAGGATCATCTGATAGAAGTAATTGGGACATACACCAACTATTGAATTAACCGCTTACTGCAGCTCTCCCTAACAAATAGAAACAGGGATGTGAGTGCTGTTTTGAAGCCAGCTCTCCGTCGCACACTGTATATGTCATGCTTCCAGTGTGCCAGGATGTCATCCTTTATTTCCATTCTGTATGATCTTTGTGTCCCTATGACATTCACATTTATTTATTACTCAATTTTTAGATCAAGACATTTTTCATCATGTCATTTTCCCTTTGTAGGAAGCTTAGCAGCAGTGTTGAAACACCATCCTGTCCTTGCAAGTTGAGCCAGTAAGGTTTCTCCAGTGCTTCCTATATTTGTCACTCTTAAAAAGAAAAAAAAAGTACTGTTTTTCATCAAGCTTACACTGTACAATATCTTGCTTGAATCAAATTTGTACTATAAAACACAAAAAAACATTGCTTGCCTTAAAGCCATTTTTCTGCATTTGCTCAGTATTACCGTCTAAGCTTTATGAATGCAATTCCCCCGGTGCTGCTTCCACTCCAGCTTTTAATTATGACATTGCTGTACAACCAGCATACTGCTGGTCAGCTCCTTAGATTTTACGTTTTTGGGAATTGCATTTCCTTAGTTCTTCACTCAGGCTTTTATCATACTGATTATTTCTGTCTATCTGGTGTTTACCTGATTTCAGGACAGTACTGTTCTGTTCCAAATAAGATTTAAAATGCATTTGACTCCCGAAATCTCAGATTGATTATCTCAAATTTAACTTGGAACTCTTTTTCAGAGCAGGCTGGCATAAAGCTGGAAGCCCCTTGGAACTTAAAATCAAACTTCATTCACCAGAAGCAGGATCTTCATGTTCTTTTGTTCTGTAGCATTATTGATGGAGACTTATATACATGGTTATATTATTATAAATTATTTGATTATAAAAGCATGATTGTGCAATCTATACAGTAGTGTGTGTGCATATCTGCATGCCATTTGCCCCAGGGTCAGCCAGTAGGCATTATGGCTGGGCTGGCAGAAACAGAGAGATATTGCCTTCCAGGGTTTCTGGGAGGGCTCTGCCCTTGTTCCACAGTAGGGCCAGGACAACCACTAGCTTCTGAACTGAGTTCTGGGAACAGAGAAAATGGCAGTGCTACGGATACGTGTGTCTACATAGCTTGCTTTGGGCTCTCCTTGCTCAGACAGAAGCCTTGATATGGGAAGTGGAGTCTTTTTGCGGCATTTGCTGCATTAGGGTGCCTGGTTCTGATCACAGTCTCTGATCACTGGGAGTCCTTACAGCCAAGGTATTATCAGAAGTTGGTTTCATTCAGTGATGGCTTTCAGGTAAGTCAGAAGGATCTAAGTGTGTCACAGCAGCAGTCTGTCAGATGTCCTTTAAGGGAGATGAATGTATTCAGAATGTAGAAAGGCAAATTTCCTGGTTCTGACATGTGGTGTTACTTGGGATGCTGACTCCAAGCAAGCCATGTATGAGAGCAGGTGTCGGTCTGATTGACTGGCCTAACTTGGGAATTTTGCACTGTTAAAAGTGGAGGCAGTTCTCCTACATGCTTTCTGACACCTCATTCAATCACAGAATCACAGAACTGTAGGGGTTGGAAGGGACCTATAGAGATCATCGAGTCCAACCCCCCTGCCAAAGCAGGTTCCCTAGTGCAGGTCACACAGGTAGGCGTCCAGACGGGTCTTGAATATCTCCAGAGAAGGAGACTCCACAACCTCCCTGGGCAGCCTGTTCCAGTGCTCCGTCACCTGCACTGTGAAGAAGTTCTTCTGCATGTTGGTGCAGAACTTCCTGTGCTCCACTTTTTGGCCGTTGCTTCTTGTCCTATCACTGTACATCACGGAGAAGAGCCTGGCCCCATCAATTTGCCTCCCACACTTTAGGTATTTATAAACAGTGATCAGGTCCCCTCTCAGTCTTCTCTTCTCCAGGCTGAACAGCCCCAGTTCTCTCAGCCTTTCCTTGTAAGTGAGATGCTCTAGGCCCCTCATTGTCTTTGCTGCCCTCCATTGGACAGGAGATCCCTGTCTTTTTTGAACTGAAGGGCCCAGAACTGGACACAGCACTCCAGATGTGGTCTCACCAGTGCAGAGCAGAGAGGGAGGATCACCTCCCTTGACCTGTTGGCCATGCTCTTTTTAATGCACTCCAGGATACTATTGGCCTTTTTGACCAGAAGGGCACACTGCTGGCTCATGGCCAGCCTGTTGTCCACCAGGACACCCAGGTCCTTCTCTGCAGAGCTCCTCTCCAGCAGGTCATCCCCCAGCCTGTACTAATGCATGAGGTTGTTCCTCTCCAGGTGCAAGACTCTACACTTGCCCTTGATGAACCCCATCATGCTCCTCTCCACCCAGCTCTCCAGCCTGTCCAGGTCTTGCTGAATGGCAGAACAGCCACTCCTCCCAGCTGTGTCATCAGCAAACTTGCTGAGAGTGGACTCTGTCCCTTCATCCAGGTCACTGATGAACACGTTGAACAAAATAAATGAACAATAAATGTACTCTGACAATACAGCTGGTGTCTCTAAAAGTAGCTGGCTGCAATACAATGCTGCAGCGGGAGAATCCTTGTCCTATCGCTGCCATTGCTGGCCACAGATGTGTTCTTCTTCAGCAGTTCTTCCTGAATTTAATCAGTACAGTGCAGTGTTACTGAGCTGTACACAAGCAGCAACAGGAAAAATGAAGTGCTTGCATTTGTCTTTCTGTGAAGCAAATGTATCAGACAGATACCTTATGTGAAGAACGCGTCCCCATCTGCTGAACAGCCAGGAGAAATCAGACATCATTGCCCCTTCCACCACAGCGTCCCAGATCCATGTCCGTTTATGCAGAGCTTGTAGGAGCAGTGATTTTTTGGTGCTGTATTTTTATAGTCTGTATAAACAGAAAACTCTACACAGAGTAGGTCAATGCAATGTTGGTTACATTGTGCCATGAGAGATCGTAGCTGATGTAGAAGCTGTTTGCTGGAAAGGGTGGGCATGTGTTCAGAGATAAGAAGCTATTCTGAAATGGGAATGTTGGCTGAGGATGTCAATTCATCAGAGTAGACACTAGAGATGAAAAGAAAATATCCAGTCATTCTCCTTAGGATTTATGTCAAAGTTCACTGCTTTAGAATTTTGTTCCATTGTCAGTTTTGCAGAAGAGGACATCGCAGCTGTGGAGGATGAATCAAACATGAGTCAGCAGTGTCCCCTCGCAGCAAAGGTGGTCAGCTGTGTGCTGGTCTGTTTTAAGGTGTAGCCAGCAGGTTCAGAGAAATGGTTCATTCTCTGTCTCTGGAGCTCCTGAGGTTGCATCTGGAGTGCTGTGTCTGGTTTGGGACAAGGAGTTGGCCAGCTGGAACTTATCTGAATGAGGGCCACCAAGGCGGTGTGGGAGCTGGAGAGCATGACATCTGAGGAGAGGCTGAGGGAGCTGGGTTTGTTCAGCCTGGAGTGGAGAAGGCTTGGCAGCCAGTCATGTTGCTGTCCTCTCCTGTTTTGTGGCATGATTTTAGGACATCCAGCATGGAGTTCTCTGATTATCAGAGCTGTCTGCATTGGCAGATCCTGCACTCTGTGTTTGGTCACACAGCGGTTGCTCACTGGAACCGAGACACGACAGTCACACTTCAGCATTGGGGCAAAACTGATGGGAAAGAACAACTCTTACACAAACAAACACAGCGTGTAGGATATTCCTGCTGGGAAGTCCCAGCATCACTCCTCAGATAGGTCCAGGCAATCATTCATTACTCACAGGGAAGGTGAATGTTTAATTTCAGCCCCACTCTGTTAGGGACAAGAAGCAGCGGTTGTTTCACTACCTTATCCACCCATTTCAGGACAACTCGGTTAATATTTATGTCCAGAGATTTTCTACATCATTCATCACCTCCTCCTCCCATTCTCAAGCCAGGCTGGCTGACTGGAGCAGCCAGGCATTCCAGATGAGAGCTACGAGTTCCCATTGTGCAGTTGTCCTCCCCTCACCCGCTCTTATGAAGGTTTCCCACTTAGAAGGGACAGAAGAACTATGGCTTAGCCAGGAGCAGAGGCCCAGAGGAACCCAGGACAGACAGCCCAGCTGGTGAATCCCCACGGCTCAGCAAAGCGCTGTGTAAATCTGCCAGCCTGAGTCGCAAAGCTTCCTGTCTAGCTGGGGCAGAGCACACGCTGGCATTGCTAACCCTGCTCTGGCCGCAGTGATGGCCCCTGCAGAGCTTACAGAAGCAGCTCTGCATGCTTCTTCTGGGGTTTACTCACTGTGGTCACCAGCCTGCATGAGCGCGTACTCATTGTGCAGAGTCGAACCACTGGTTCATAGAAGGACTGCATCACACTTCTGGAAAAACAACCCGGTGTTGAACAATAGCCACTGAATAGTAACAGATGTGGTACACCAGCAGAGTGTTCTTGATGCCTTGCCTCGGCATGCAGCTGCTTTTGGACTAGCGTATGGCTAAGCACAGTCCTGCATGTTTACTTTCCATAACGTGGGATTGTGTTACACACTCTGAAGAAGCCAGGATAAATGTTGATTGCGAAAGTGTTATAAATCCGAGCTTAGTAAGAGAAACTTAATACTGAAAATATGCTACAATGCTTTTTGGCACCTTTCAGCTACATTTTATTTACAGCAAACTTCGGTAGAATGGTTGGAAACTTGCAACAGGATACACTGCGGTGCATAGCATCATCGCTTACTAAGCAGTATGCCTTGAGGCTACAGTTGGGCACTTTTATTTGTGTGGGCACATCTTAGAAAGCAGGAGATTGAAGGCGCCAGCTCAGGAAGTACCCTTCGGCACACTGCTGGATGGCACTGCTGGCTGAGACAATGCTCTTCTGGAAACAGGGCTTCTGCAGACACAAGCAGGAGGGGTCTCTTTCAGTGAAGTCCTCTGCTCAGCAGTAGACTGCAAACAAAGTCAGGGATCAACATTATTGCTGAATATTCACATTGAGCTTGGCCCTGTGATGACAAACATTGCTCTGAAGAGATTCATAGATTTCATGTATGCATTAGAGTATACCTGCAAAATATAAGATGGTAATACATTTTTTCCTCACATAATCAGTGCTAGGCACTTTAAATAGACACCAAATGCTCAGTGAAAATTACTGATTTTACAATGGAAATGAACTTAAGAAATCACTGATATCCAGAATTGATCAGTCATGTCCAAACTAGTTTTCATCTGACAAAGGAACGTGCACTGTGGGGATGGCAGCCTGCATGCTCCCGATCTGGTTGCTTGCCTAGTTAGGCAAGTGGCAGAACTGTCTATCTAACGCAATTAAGATAAGAGCAGCATCTAAAGGGCTTTGTGAATTGACAAGTACAATGAAAGTAGGAATTAAGTTACCAGTCTGTTGGTTCAAATTGCTAAAAAGCATTGAAAGTATGGGCTTTTTTTTATACCACTCTCTGGTGTATGCCAGAGGCATGAGAAAGAGTTAGAGGGCACAGGCAGAGCAGTAGGAGACATCTTCTTCGTGAAAAAGCAGAAGACCAGACATGTGCCGATGCCTCATGTAGACTTCTACCACTGTGATCTACAAAGACCATGCTGAGAGTGTGAGAGGGAATGGTTTGGCTGTTCCTGGCCACAGATCTTCTCACCCAATAACTACAAAACTTCTGGCATTTATCTAGTGGGCTAGGTTGGGCTGTTACAGCCTGATGTCAATATCCTGATTTTAGAAGCACAAAAATATCTATAAGGTTATAGGAACTCTAGCAAGTTTTTGACCATGCAGTAGACACAGTAAAATCCAAGAGACAGTGGATGTCAAGCCAGTGAGCTGGCTTCCAAGGGGAGATCAGGAGGGTGAATACCTTGCAGGGCTCCTCTGGAGCTGTGGGCAGCCCCTCCAAAGCCCCCGCAGAACAAGGGCAGACCCCAGCTGTCTTTTGCAGGCCCTGGCTCAGAACATCCCCAAGTCTAGACAGTTTTGGATTCAGAGAGCAGCAGCGTTGTGTGTCTCAGAGGCCACATACTAAAGAGCCTTGGGCCGTATAATGAGGGGAAATAGCACAGAGGAAGCCCTGCTGGCCACAGCTGTGGGCCAGCTCCAGCAGGCTGGTCCCTTGTCACTGAGAGCTGGGTGACCTGAATCCTGCCAGAGCCAGGAGGCAGCCAGGTCCCTGCAGACCCTGCACCAATCCCTTTGCAATGTCATATGGAGTCAGTTCCTTAAAGGTGTTACAATGCAACATGTCTATAAAATGGTTTTTCTTTCCCTGATTTGTATTTTGTTCTTTGATTTGGAAAAAAAAAAAAAAAGCCACGAAACACCACTTTCGTGTTTCATTAGTCTGACGTCAGACTGCTTGTGCATTTTTACTTCAGGAATTTCTTCTCCCTCGAGATGAATATCTTTTTCTTGTTGCTAGCACTTTCCAGGCTGAAACACCTTTGGGAAATTCGAGCTGTCCTGGGTGAATGCCAGCAAACGTCCTTTAATTTCATGGGTCACTTACACTGGTGTTCAGGCATGACATGATCAAATACCCATCATGTCAGACACTGACCTTGCCCCTCTGAAAACACACAAGTAAAAAGGATTTCATCTCCCTTGCAGCTAGAGACAGAGTGATGAGGAAGAAGACCCTCGGCCCCAGCGATGATGCTGCAGACACATTCTGTGTATGGGCTGGAGACATTTACACCAGTTGTGAAACTGGTCCCATTGCACATCTGCATAAATTTGATTTGTACAAAATCAAGCTTTATCAAAAAGGAGTTTGAATCTTCAACAAAGTCTGCTTGGAAAAATCTGTTTAATTTCCCTGGGAACAGCTGAG
The DNA here is from genome assembly GCA_013396635.1 of Penelope pileata. Classification (NCBI taxonomy): domain Eukaryota; kingdom Metazoa; phylum Chordata; class Aves; order Galliformes; family Cracidae; genus Penelope; species Penelope pileata. The sequence goes on along the minus strand of WBMW01004500.1, from coordinate 166,174 downwards.
GTCCCTGGCTATCAATGTGTACTTATTCAGCTGCTTTAGAGCACAAAGAAATGACAGACTGCATGGAGATGCAGAAACACTCAAGTAAGCTCAGGTTGAGCTTCTGGGTGCAGGCAGGGCCCTGTGGTGCCACACAGAGGTGCCGGTGGTGCCACACAGAGGTGCTGGTGCCACACAGAGGTGTTGGCGGTGCTGCACAGGGGTGCTGGTGCCACACAGAGGTGCCGGTGGTGCCACACAGAGGTGTTGGCGGTGCCACACAGAGGTGCCGGTGGTGCCACACAGGGGTGCCAGCTCGACCAAAAGCAGTGCAGCCCTGAGAGCAGGGCAAGCTGTGCCCGCACAGATCCAGCCGTGCCGGCACAGATCCAGCCTCAGCACCTGTGCTGCCACTCCCAAGTCCACTACATTGCCTCTCACCCCTCAGCAAGCATGTCTGCTCTTTTCTGCCTGTTCAGCATCATTCACTTCTGTCCTGTGACAGGAACACCTCACTGCTTTCAGCCACTTAAACATTCCCCTGGGAGCTAAGGGAGCCGCTCTGGCCAGGCCCGGGTGGCTGCCACCAGGTGTGGTTACAGCCTGCCTCCGCTCCATTCCCCTGGAATTCTCTCTCTCTGCTTCCTGTGAGAAAAGCCATTTCACTTCACTCGAGGAGATTGCACTTCACAAGTGAGTGAAGTGATTCCTGAATGCAGCTTGAAAACACATTCAGTGAGGGGTACTGTTCCCTTTTATCAGGCAGCATGTAGTGGAAGCGCTGGATGGCAAAGGAGGTGGAGCTGAGGGCCGAGGTGTACCCACCAGAGAGCAGTCTGGCTGATAAAGGGAAAAGTGAAATAATCCCTTCTCGTTTTGAAAGCTGACCTTTCCCCTGGCAAGGTAAATTCAATTACAACAACTGCGCTGATTTCATTGCGGTGCCACTGGGAGCACTCTAAATCCATAAAACAAACAGAGCACACACAGATATACGGAAAACCATTCCAAGTTCTTTCTGTGCAGCATTAATATATTATTTATCAAAGCTTGCAAGCTTCCTCACAAGTCAGGGATAAGTGTTTACAGCCACATAGGGCTTGCAATAGGAAAAGAAACGCTGCTCACCGCTGAGAGAGTGTCTCTTTGCAGGAGACTCAGTCAAAGAATTTCTGCTGCCTGTCCATCATCCAGGTTCTATTACATGAGCTCTGTGGGAATATATTTTCTTTGTTTCTGACATCTGCAGTTAAGACAGTTTTGGGTTTAATTTTTAGATTTTATTTTTTTTCCTGACAAACTGATTATAACCCCCTTGCTAGATAAGAATGTACAACATGCAAAGATGAGTGGCTGTGTTGGGCAGTAACAAGGGGGTAGCACTGAAAAATGGATAGGTATGAAACAATTTGGGTAGATGACTGTGCCTGCAAGTGACATGCGGTCTGATGCTGCGATCGTCTCTCCGTAAGAAATTGCATCAAAGGTGAATTTCAGCTTTTGGCTGTCAAGAATGTGTTTGTTGATTCTTAAATCTACCTTCAGGCAAGGCTTGAATTTTAATTGCTGCCATTGGGTGAATGTATAATTAATGGAATATGCAACTAAGGTAATGCCTAATGAGCTGCTCTTACAGTTCGTTTAGGAAGCCTGTTATCAATGTTCGTTACCTGGATAACAGCCGAGATTGTAACAAATGCTTTCTACCACATACTAAAATCAGGAAAGATTGAATAAATGAATTGTGATATCTTATCTCCTTTAACTAGTAATGGATTCTGTAGGAATATTAACCAACAAAACTGGACTTTTGATAAGTGTATTAGTTCATTTCGAGCTAGCTAAGTCACACATGAAATGTCAGCTTTTGGATTAATTTGTCAGAGGAAACAGAAGGTTGCTCTTTTCTGAACCTTTAATTCCCACTTCAGCCACTGACTGTGATCAAATGCAATTTTGAAGGTAATGGAGTCTTTTCCACACGTGGCTCCCATTGACACCACTAAACTCCCCAGGGGAGAGAGGAAGGAGCTGGTGTGAGCTAATCAGAAGCACTCATTGCGTATTGTACGTGGGGATGGTACCGTGTCTTCGTACCACATGCACACAGCACTGGCGGTGACCGAGCAGACCTGTCGGACTCCCACCAGGTAATGAGTGAACACTGAGCAGCTCCATTTTAGCTCAGAATAATTCAGACTGCAGATTCTGGGTTAGTTCTCTGTCTTAATAAAAGCATCAGACTTAGTGGCTACAAAATTTTTCTTGTTGCAAGATCAGTAATGATCAGGCCAGGTGATCATTAAAGCAAAACTGCTGCTGCTATGGAGAACCCACTCCACCTCAAAATATTGGGCCTTAAGAAAAGGGTAAGAAATCCCTCCACTTGAAAGTTTTTGTCCACTGATCAAAATTTTCCAACTGCATTTTAATTGTATATATTTTTCTAGGAAATGAAGGACCGAGTTGAAGTCTACACTTGTTATCAGCTATGGGAAGAAGGTGGGATTGCTGCAACAGTTGCACCATTGGATATCAGTGTAATTGCCTATAGGCACATGTTCCACCCTAAAGGCCTCAGAGGAGCAGATCTGCTTTTTTTAAGCAGCCTCAGACAGTCACCAGAACGTTGCTGGAGGGATCTGCAGGTGAGACATGTGCCTGCATCCTCCTTTGGAAGTCCCAAAGCAGCCCCTGGCAGCAGGAGTGTTCATAATAAACCCAGACAGTGACAATCCCCATGTCCCACCAACCCCCTCAGGCCTCCGCCCACCAAAGCCCTTTCCCAGCATCAGTTCTCCACACTTCAGCACTGTGTTGAAGGGCAAAAGAAAAATGGATGATGCAGAAAGGTCAACAACAACTTATTTCAGACTTCACCTGCATCTCCATGGCCTCAAATTAGTGGTTCAGTTGTGTCCCTGAAGTACAGGCGACATCTGCCACAAAGACCCATCAACAGGCAGGCGGCCCTGCAGTCAGGGCCCTTCTGAGGACCGGGACTGAGACATTTGCTCCTCTGTCGCCCTGAACACAGAGAGTTCATCCCAACTGCCCCACAGGAGTCAGCTTGGCAAGGCAGCAGGAGCAGCTCCTGGTCCAACCCAAGTGATTGGGATATAAATAATCCAGGCTAATTTAGAGGAGAGTTGACTCCATTTCATTTGTAAAGCTTTTGTCTTTGAACTTTCCAATTAAAAGCAAAGGATTTCGTATATCAACATAAGAGCAGATATATTTTAACATTTCAGAAGGCAGTTACGGGAGCTTCCTCTATCAAGAGGAAGATGTTTTAACAGAAACATTTGGAGGTAATCTATCATCAGAATAATGGTTTTGCTAAATATTAGGAGCTACTGCTCCGGGGGTGAGAGAGAGTGGGACCAGCACAGACTCACTACCAAGTGCATGGGGCAAGTCGATTAGCTGGTTGCCAACCTGCTAATAGAATCAATGTTATCTTATCCATACATTTGCTGCTTAATTAACATTCAGAGGAAAAAACCAGAAATGATGCCATAAAATCCTCCATTGGCATTCAGATACACTGGCAACTTCTATGCCACAAAATCTTTATGTATCAGCCATCCATGTTTAACAAGTCTTATCGGTGTTCCTCAAGGGCCAAACGTTTTGGGGGTTTATTTCTGCTGCAAATCAGCAGAGGAAACATCATTAAAGCTAATTATTTGTGCAATGATGTATGATTCTGAACCTGACAGATTGCTCAGCACAGTCATAGCTTATTTGGGCACATTTGGTATCACTTATCACTAGGTCTTTGGCTTCCTGAGCAAACTAACAAATTAACATTTATTTCAACATTGCAATGGGATATTAGTGTTCTTGTCTCTAAGGAGTTTCCTAATGGAGTCAACTCCACAGAACACATTTTTTTTCATTTAAAAGGACTTTGAAGATCTATATTTTAACTAGAAAATAAGGGCACAGCTTCACAAAGCTGGCATGAAGGGTTCCGTCTATGGTAATAAGCCTTGTACGTGTGTCCATCCTGTGGTAAAGCAGAGCTTGCCCTTCAGTGACAGTGGGGACATCACTCAACATTTGGCGTGGGATGAGAGTGCAGGGGCACAGTCACCACTCAGAGGTAGTGAATACACCATAAATCCACAGTGCAATTTAACTTGGTGGCAGACCTGGCACTGAATTACTGGCTGATGAAGACGTAGCCAGTGAAACCCAGGCATGGTATCTCTAGGAACTGGCTTTAGAAGAATATTTTTCATGTGCAGAGAGGGATATAGAGGAGGAGGGCAGAATTTCAGAAGGCAGCGCAGCAGGTGGGGACGTCATGGTCCTGGGAGGAGACTGTGGACTTTGGTTGAAGGGGAAGGAGGCAGAAATAAGTCAGTGACTAATTCCAATGGAGGATAAGCCATGGCTGCACAGCCTTTGTGTCTGACTTCCTGGCACACGACCGTTGCCTTTGGTTGCTCTGGGCCCTGGCTCACCTGCCTGGTGCTCACTGCCTACTCTCTCGTGAGAGCCAGAAGGCCAGGCAAGCTCTCCAGCACCCTTACGTACTGCACAGCCAAGGCAGCAGCTTTCATTTCTGTGTGTGTGATGCTTTGGCCTGCAGAAACAAAGTGGGCAACCCTCCAGTACTCGAGGGTGCATTCAAATAACTAAAACACTGGTGCCTGCTCAGAAGCAGCATGAACGGTTCTTGGCCAGAGCTGCACTGCGTTACTGGCCCGTGTCAGCTGCCAAGCGTCACTGCTGTCCCAGCACTAGGTACCAACGTACCATAAACCAGCCAGTTATCTCATCAGAAGTCTCCTGCCTTGATTTTGCACTTGGAACCTGTCATCAAGAATCTTGCAATTTATTCTTAGCCCCAGCAAGAAACATTTAAAAAGAAGCAGTGAGTTACACATCATAATTCATTACACAATTTAGGCAACTTAAAACTTGCAGAAAATTAGATAATCTTTTATGGATTTTGGTTTCCACTTGGTTTCAGTGCTTAGGGTAAAAAAATCAAAAATCAAGTTTGTATTTGCAGTGAAAATGACATTTCTATTTTAATATGCACTTGCTGAGGAAGTCGGTATGATACAAAATCATTAAGTTTTAATTATTACTGTGTAAAGCCTAGGGCCAGAACCTCCAGAGGAGATACTTGGTCTGCTGGAAAAGAGAGGAGTGTGCCTCCTGAGGACGTCTTATTTGACAGCCCATATTTCCTCTAGCTCTTCCCAGAGATTGTGTAACATAAACCTTAATTTACATGGTAAAAGGGAAAATGAGGAAAAGAAACAGCTCTTGCCTTTTTGCCAAACATCTTGTTCCAAGACTTTGCTCTTGGAAGACTTTGCACTTGGTTCCTATCCTGTGGTTACTTTAAAATGAGGCTTAGCTTAAACAAAAGCACTTATGGCAGGAGACCAGGTCTCCCTGGTACTCGTGAAGAAACTGATGATTTAGAGCAAATTAGGTAGGGGCAGCAACTCATAAGTAAAGACAGTTTTGCAGAGAGATACTTTGCTGCTGCAGGACATTCTGGCAAATCTGTGGGAACAGAAGTTAAGAAGACTTTTGCAAAGATACTGGAATATATAGAGAAGAACATATATTTGCGTTTCAGTTTTATTGCTGGCTTTTCCCAGGTGGGCACTCCCTTTCCACAGCAGAGTCCCCTGATTGCAGGTGGTCTGAGAGTGGCTTCCAGGAGGGCAGCTGGGCTGCAAGGGGGCCCCAGAGTCAGGGGTCTGCAGGACGGCAGGGACCTCAGGTGTGTTCAATGCAGTTCCCGTTACTGCCATCACCTGCCTAGCTGCAAGGTTACATACACAGCTGTTACAATGTAAGCAAATAAAACTTTGTGAGGACATTGTCCATGAGGGACATTTGCTGTACACCAGAGAAGCAGCATGGGCTATGTGGGGTCAGCACTTTCCAGCCCTGCTTCTCCTGGCCTGTGGGGCTGCTCCTCCTGGTCACAGAATCACAGAATGGCTGAAGCTGGCAGGGTTCTCTGGGTCCATCTGGCCCAACCCCTGCTCAAGCAGGGATGCCCAGACCAGGGTGCTCAGGATCATGTCCAAGCATTTGAAGATCTCCACAGAGGAGACTCTGGGCAGCCTGTGCCAGTGCTCCATCACCCACACAGAACAGAAGTGCTGCCTGATGTCTAGATGGAACCTCCTGTGTTCCAGTTCATGCCCCCTGCCTCCTGTCCTGGCACTGGGCACCACTGTAATGAGTTTGGCTCCATCCTCCTTGCGCCCTCCCTTCAGGTATTTATAGACATTGATGAGATCCCCCCTGAGCCTTCTCTTCTCCAGGCTAAACAGCCCCAGCTCCCTCAGCCTCTTCTCACAGGAGAGATGTTTCAGTCTCTTTGCCATCACAGTGACCCTATGTTGGACTCTCTCCCAAGACATATGTCCATATCTGTCTTGTACTGAGGAGACCAGAAATGGTCACAGTACTCCAGCCTCACGACTACTCCCTTGACTCGCTGGCAATACGTTGCCTAATGCAGCCCAGGACACCATTGGCCTTCTTTGTGGCAAAGGCACATTGCTGATTCATGTCCAGCTTGGTGTCCTCCAGGACCCCAGGCCCTTTTCTGAAAAGCTGCTTTCTAGGTGGTCCCAGGCATGTCCTGATGTCTGGGGTTGTTCCTCCCCAGGTGCAGGACTTTGTACTTCCCCTTGCTGAACACTGTTTATTGTTCCCTGCTGTGATTTGCCCTAGCTCATCCCGTCCTGCCCCTGCTAACCTGCTCGGCCCTGGGGCACAGTGGCTCATGGGTGAGGCCTGGCCTTGAGCCGTCTCTCACTGCCCTCCTGTCCCCCTGGGCACTGACCCACCTTTATGGCTGCTGCAGGAGCACAAGGGCTCTCCTTTCACTTCCCAGAGGCTCCTCCAGCTGCTTTTGGTGTAAAGTCACTCAAGGCCTTCTTCTCAGGTGTTACAATATCCCCTGACATGGCTTTGGAGTTATCCTCATGCAAGTTTAAGCTTCTCCCAGATTGCTTTGACTCTTCTCGTGTTGTCCTCTGAAGCATCTCTTTGCTCTGCTGGGATACCTGTTTCATCAGTCTTGCTCTTGTTTTGGACTATTTCCTCCAGTGTCTGGTTCATTTTGTCTACGCCTCTAGGCACCCCTTTGCATTGTGTAGGCCTTTCCAACAACAGCATAAACCTGTCGGCATGAAGTCTGCAGGACTGTACATAGAGGACACAGAATGCTGAGTTTTCCTTGTTCTCATTCTGGCACATCCTTTTCCCAAGCTTCTGTGGATGAACACATCCATCACTTCACAAAGGAAGTTCCTGAACTGCTCTCCGGAGCTCTTTCCCTTGGCAACAAAATGTACCCATCTGCCTCCTCGCTGTGCGCCCCAGGGCCTGGGCACAGCCTTCTTGTCCCAGAGCAACAACGGCGGTGACTCTCGGGCATACTACAAAAGCTCAGAGAGCAAAAAACAGTACAACCCTTTAAGCACGCAAACTGTCTTTACAGGCAGGCATCTGCACTAGAGGATATGGGCGGTTTTCTCTCTTATCTCATGCAAGACATCAGATTTTGCTTACAAAGCATGCATCACTCTTCCAGGGATTTATTGTGCATTGCCTGGATGTGTTTTTGGAAAGATAGGCTAGTGAGTGCCATGAACCCTAAGACTACAAAGCAAAACGGTTTCTAGTTGGCCAACAGAGTCAGTAAACTTCTTTGCGCTCAAGCCCAGCAGGAGACCCAGCAACTTCTTTCAGATTAAGCTGGCTCTGGCTCCAGGCTCATTCATTCTGTGAATAAACAGCAAGTCAGTAAAGCATTAAGTCAGAAGCATCAGGAACCACTGAGGACAACAGTTATGGCTGGGCAGCATTTCCTTGAATCCAACCTGCAGAACCCGGAGGTTCTCAATGGTGTTGTAGCAGAGTCATTGTAAATTTTTCTGTTTGCACAGTGTTGCAAAATAGCTAAGCAATGCTTTAAAACTGCTCAGAGAACAGCAAAAGCCGAAAATTTGTTTCTTGTAAGTAATGCACATTGAATGTTTTCCCATTAGTTATAGTCTGTTTGCAGACAGAGCGGAGTGTTCCTCATTAAAAGCCAGAAAATATTGGAAGGTGTCTGAAAAATAATTGTCCTGCTTAGAACTCCTACTATGCTCTGTGGCTTGTGTCTTAGCAGAAGAATTTTACTGAGAAAACTCATTGTTTCTTTAAAGAAAAACAGTCTGTGATCGATATTCTACAGTGCTTCTGGTTGGAAAAAAAAAAGGTCTTTTCTGCCAGAAGAATTCTGAGAGCTTTATGGCACCACCCAAAGATATTCCATTACTGTGCAGGAAGGGCAGTGTCCTACCTCTGGCATATGTCAGCTCTAGTGTAGAGAGTTTAGACAGCCTGAGTAGCTTTGGGACAAATTGTCTCACTTTCCTGTGCCTCACTGTCTTCATCCATAAGCTAGGACAATGACGATCTTCTAGAGCTTCTTGAATAGGAAAGGTTAAAGTTGTTTTTTCTCTATTCCTATTAATACTCTATCCCTGTGATATGATATGTCACAGCAGGCACTGTGCTCTCAAAATCAGACTGATTCACTGTCAATATCAAAATATAAACTACCCAGCACACTGAATTCAGCAGGGAGCAGAGCAGCTCCGCTATCATCAGGAGATCCCAGCAGAGTGAGATGCAGAGTGAGATCGGGCTGGGCCTAATGCATGATGATGGGAAATGTAGACTTGCTTGTATAGCTCATTTGCAAAGCAAAGAGGGTGAACATTTTCTATATGCGATACATATTTGCATGTATATATAGGTATACACGTATACCTATATATATAGCACTTGTAGGCATGTAGTTGACATATATAAATCTGGATGTGTATGTGTATATGTGCATTTACTCACTACAGATCAATGTTAGTAACACTGGCACTAAAAAGCATTACTTCACTAAAAAAGTCCCAACAAAAGCACTTCTCTAACAGGCTGAGAGACAGAAAGGGCTCGCCTCAAGCTAGGCTTGGACAGACTAAAAATAGTCCAAAAGATGCTGCTGACACACTTATCCCTACTGTTTGTCTGTCAAAAGCACTCTGAAGAAGTACTCTGAAGAAAGGGGTTTCTGTGCTCTCAACGTGTGGTGCTTCTCCCCGTGAACAAGTGGGAAAGCAGCCACTAATGCCAGCGGGACAGCAGGTCCTTGAAGAACGTGAGTCATGTGGCTAGCCAAATTGGAGCCATTAGCACAGGGACTGGGCAGGTGGCAATGATAATGCAATTCACACTTAAAGAGACTTTTGCAAATGGGATGGCGCCATGTCTTTCTCTCAGCTGGGTAAGTTCCTCTCAGCGATGATGCTAGCACTTTCCTTTCACTCAGCGAGGCAGTGCTCGCTGTGTGCCTTCAGCAGTGTTACTCAACCTGCATCAGCCAAGACTAAGTTGCACTCATTCTCTGCTTGCTCGGTAAAATTCCGAGCCTGGGCCACCATCCTGCTACAATCAGGGCCCTGTTCTTTCACTCTGTTTTTATTAATGTGTTCCTGAATTTCTTGAGACAGTTTTCCTTATTTTTTTTTCTAATTATTTATTTGCATTTAAGAAATACTGAACTACAATGGTTTTAATTTATCTGAATAAAAATTACCTACTGGATTGCATATCTCAGTGAATATCATGCAGAGGGGCATTCAGCTTACCTCTCGACGCACCACCAATCTCAGAACCCCAATGAATGGAGCTGTCCGCTGGGCAGGGCAGAGGCTGTTCGCAGTCCGTTCATGGGGATGCTCCATTCCCAGAGTTCTTACCTCGTGAAAGCTTCCTTGTGTGCAAGAGCAGGACCATGATCTGGCCATGCAGATACAGATTTGTTTCTTAGAAACTTCACACTGCTCTACCAATTGACAGATGACAGCGATGCTGATCACCCTCCAAGAGGTTAGAAGAAGGGTGGTCAACCTATGGCTCTTGAGCCACAGGCAGCTCACAAACAGCTCGAGCCCTCATTCACTCCAAGGCAGTCTCATACAGATGGTTCAGCAGTGCTGGGATCTCCAGAAGTCACAGCCATGTCCTTCAGCTGTCCCCAGTGCTCCCTCCCCTGACTCTGCTACACGTCCTGTGGTTTGCTTCCTGATATTTGGCTGTTTGGGCCAAAAAGGTTGGGCAGAACTGAAGTAACGCATGGGGTTAAAAACTGGTTTTACATGCCCCACCTACTGCTTCTAACAAAATCCCACTTGTACGTAACTAAGCTGGGAAATAGTAAACACAGCTATTCAGAATAATATGTATTTATTTTCAGTGCTATTTTCATTAAATACCAGTATCGTATATTCATGTCTGAGGTAATAAATTAAAAATAAATTCAAGATTTCAATCCTGTATTTGTGCTGCATATTTCCTCTACCATTCATTATACATAATTTTGATGCAAACACACAGTCCATAATTCTGAATGCAGCTAGTAATATTACTTGAACACAGTCACTTTTTGTTTCACTATCATTTTGCTGAGAATGGTTATTGCATGATACATTTTTAATAGATGTTTTAGTTATACTAGAATTTTCTATTAAATCACACATATCAAAGTTATAGGAAGATGGGGGTGAAGATGTGCTTTGAGCCAAGGAAGGCAAATATTGAGTCAGAACGATAGCACATACAGCAGGATTATTGTCTGCTTGCACTAGAGTCCAGATCCAGCAAAGCCACTTCAGTACGTGCTTAGCTTGAGACATGTGAGTCACTTCAGGGACACCCATGGCCTTAAGCTTTTGCTGAATCAAGAACTAGCCAAGCCCAGACACCTACATTCATAGGCTTCTTTAATCCTGTTATCTGAATACAGTGTTGCTGGTTTCATATTTTGTAAGATATTTTGTAACAACCTCTGTAAGATTTTTCATCAGTGAAGCACCCATGGAAGTTTCTAACCTGGTTCATAAATATACTATGAAAAAATAAGCAGCTACAATGACTCTCTTCTACACATTTTGTTAAAAGGAACAAACACCTGGTTTGAAAAGTTATTAAAGTAATTTTTTCCATGGTAAAATATATTTAAAAAAATAAACTCTTCATTTCAGCATCTTCCATCAAACATTTAAGCTTGTTAAAGGGCGGGGCATACCTCAGGTATTTTCATTTATAAATGCAAGAGGTTCAATGTATCGATTCCTTTTGCACTTCAATGCTGGTAGTAGTAAGGCCCTTTCAGCTAAGTCTCCATCAAGCCCAACATTAGTGAGCTAAAGAAACAAACAAACAAAAATTTGCTTGCATATAACTTTTTCATAATCCTGAATTAAAAAAAAAAAAGCGACCTCTCACTGCTTAGAAAAGAACTCCTATTTAACTGCTGCCATTAAAAAAGTATACCTCACCTCCACGTCATTTTTACTTCAATCAGTGATTCTGAATGCAAACAATTTAAACACTCACTAAGATTACTGCGGCATGCCATCAGACTCCTAATGTTCAAAAATTGTGCCAAAACCAATTTAATTAGGAAGCTACAGTTCAGAGCTAGAGCTAATGGTTGTCTTGGTGTTAAAGGTCTATTTCCACCAGATTTTACTTGTTCTACTTTGTAAATGACTGACAGTGCTCATGATGTGATCCTGAAAAACTGTTTGGTGTTATTACCAAGAGCTATAGTCCACATGAAAGCTCTCCATGCTCATGCAGTGAAGTGCAGTGTTGAGGGGCCCACGCTTCTCACCGCAGCCACCTTGGACTTGGCCACCAGAGAGCAGCCCAGGGGCTTCAGTACTCCACTGAGCTCACCATTGCCATCGGTTCATCAAACGTTGCCAGCCGTATCTGCTTTGGGGTGGGGATGGAGAGAATTTCTCCTGTGTCTGTCGGAGAGTGTATACCATTGTCAATTATGTTTGAAACTTCCTCCTCGTGATCTTCGTACAGCGTGTTGATGTGCAGCAGAGGGTGGGTGGGGTTGCAGTTCAGCGCAGGGGCTGGTTCTGCTTTGGCTGAGTTCAAAGCCATACTTGTTGCAGCAGTTGTGGCTATATGGTTGTGGTTGCATGTGACAAAAGCCCCAGCAGCAGGCACAGTTCTGCATGTCTCAGATGAGTACAGCATCTCTTTTGCAGGATGAGGGGTGTCTAGAAGAAATCAAAACAGTCAGTTAAAAGACAAGCAGTCTTTCACCCTCCCAGTCCGTCACAGAGCAGTGTCCTCAGCCAATGAGGGTGGTCTTGCCATTGATATCAATGGGAGCAGGAGTGGACCCCAAAATGAATTTTCTTGGGATCCCTTGAGAAATCCAACAGGGCTGTTTCATAACAACAAGACTGTAAGCTCAGGGAAAAGGGACAAACAACAAATGGGTTTTGTAAATCTCACTTTTTATGCATGCTCATGCTTCCTAATGTGAATGGTATTTTGGTAAAATGAACAAAAAAACAACTGAAAAGTATTTTTTACTCTCCTCTGTGGTTTGGCAGATGTTTTTTAAATGTTATGATTTAATGTTTTGACAAACGTTATGAATGTTGAAGTCCACAAGATGGAATACAAAAAGCATTGACATTCTCAATGGGAAAAAATAGTGGTTACATATTGTAAGCCACTTGTCTTTAGGAAGAACTCAGCAATTTGTCAGCTGTTAACTGATGTCTCCTTCCAGGAATTAGAAGTCTGTCTTACCTGATGGACTGCAATGTTGGTCTAACTCAAAAGCAAAGGTGAATACTTTTAATTGCAATGGAGAGTAACAGAGCCCCAAAACTACAGTAATTATTTTTCACTCTTAAAATATTCAAGCACTAATTTAGATGAAGGTATTTGAGACCAGAAAACCCCAGTAGTTTTGAGGAGTTGAGCAGGTGACTGGATAAGGAAAGCTGCAGAATAGCTCACATGCACATCAGGGAATTGGAGGGCTCTAAGGAGCATAAGGATTTGGAAGTGACAGAAACTTTTATACCTCAAATCACTTCTTTGCTGGGCAGTGGGGTGACGGTAGCTGTCAGTCTGTCGAGGCCCAGAGGGAGGTCTTAGCTTGTAATGAGATGAGAGCCATTGCTTTAAGTAGGTACAAATCTTTCTGCATAGCGCTTCTTTCTTATGTCAGTAGCTTACAAAATAAGAAGATATCTGTCTGTCTGTCAGTTTGTCTACTGATCTATCACTTTTCTTAGTGCCTACATGGCCTTCCCCATCACTCTAGCATCTAAAAATAGTTGATATTTGGAAAAGTCCTTTAAGGCAGAAAAGGGGTAGCATTTGCAAGACACACAGGGAACTGAGGCACAGAAAGAGCATCTCTTGTGAGGCCACATGGGAAGTGAATGGTTGAATTTCTGAATCCCAGACCAGCACCCACACTTCAGACCTTTCATCCTCTGGTCCACATGAGACAACGGGAGATTTAAAATGTCTCTTGGGTGAAGAACAATACAATCTGAGTTGTGCATTCATAGATGGCAAATGCCAACCCCTAAGAATTGGTAGTTAAAGAGAATTTTTTCTACAGGCAGCTTTAACTGCCTTTAGCATGGTTTCTCATACACTCCTAAGAAGTGGCTATTACTGGTCAGCATACTGGTCATCTACCATGGTAGTTTCTGTATAACTTGAAAACAAAGCCGCCTTGAAATATGCCAGGTGCTGGCAGAGCAGGAATAATGTTATGGAGGCTGAATCCTTACTTCCTTAGCAAGGCATGACCGCATTCATAACTGTGAAAATCTGCTGACATTTGAAAAACTACCTGCAGCAACAGTTTTGTACAGCTCTACCTGTAATAATGCTTATTCTCTAGATAGCTGTATTGTGGTAAAGAGAGAGAACCACAGTTTCTGAGGCCTGGAAGTCTTAATATTGTTACTTATCCCAAAATCTAGCAAGGTAGGTCAAAAAGTTCAAATAAGCTTTGCATTCCTGAAGATCACTATACAAATCAAATTCTGTGGAGGTGGTACTGGCATTACAACATACTGTACCTTTGAGAGAAGAGGTAACGTGTACTATGACATTCTCTTCCTGGTTTAGAAATCCACCCTCTTGACTTTTCGATGTAGGCATCGAGGGAATGGCTGGAATCTCTGGCTTGGGTTTTTTACTACTAAGTATATATGGATGTACATCCAAGGAAAAGTGCCGTGTGTGCTTCTTTTCACTGCCTGTGCTCGTGACGGCATTTGACTCAGTTTTATGAGCTGATGATTGCTGTGAGGTTTTTGCAGCAGATTCTAACAAAGGAGCTATAAGGCTATCAGTCGCCGTTTTTCTCCGCACAGGCTTAGGCTTCTCAGGTTTATGGTTTTCAACCTTCATAATGGCTAACTGTTCCTTGAAAGGCTGAGGAAGTGGATTGGTAGTTGGGATCCATTTCATCTTTTTCCTTGGTCTCTTAATGATGAGCTGCTCATTACCATCAATGTCTGCTGGGTCGACGCTTGGGTCTATTGTCTGGATCCCTGAATCACGCATGGTTGGGGTGGCATCATGATTAGACTGGGCCAGTGCTGCGAGCAACTGGCGCACCACATTGTCATACATCAGATCACTTTCATTTGTAATAAAATCCAGACGGTTCAACGATTTTATGTGGTCCCGATTCTCATTACAAAACATGGCCAAAATATTGATGTCACAAAACTGGGACTTCTGCCATTGTTTCTTGGTTTTTATTCCAACTTTGTTCAGTTTATCAAATATGAAGTTGGACTTGCGAAATATGAAGAGGTGAATTAAGTTGATAAGGATGATCAAGTTCATAAAGCAAAGGAGAACAATATCTACACCTGCAATAATCCGCTGGAGCTGGACAGATGGCAGCTTACAGTTCACTCTGATATGCAATTTTGAGCTGCTTGTTTTGTCTGGAGGCTCTCCTAGAGCACATGTAAATTCATTTTGCTTCTGTGTAGCATAGTAGGTAGATAAGTATGTAATTGGTATGATGCTTAAAAAGATGATGAACAGATGTCTCGCGAGATAAAGTTTAGCTAAAAAGTTACTTCGTCCTCTTCTTTCCAGGTATTTCTCAAACAAGTTCTGTTCAGGGCTTTTTTCCTTCTCCGCGTTCTCAATGATTTCTCTTTTCTCTCTCTCAGTGATCCCTGGGCCTTTGGACTGGATCTGTTTCTCTATTTTTGGTGCCCGTCCTTCAGCTGCACGGTGGTAGCAATTATCGATCTCCTGAAGTAAAAAATTAAGCTCTGAAGTCAGTCGGGTGGAGGCCAGAAATTCCCAGCCCAGAGCTGGAATGTACATTATCCCAGCAAAAGCCAGCAGTGCATAAGGTAGGAACTTATGCTCAAACAAGGAGGGCCAATGGCTGGCATCAACTCCTGGCAAGGCATCTTTTAATTCTGTCCAACAATATCCTCTGGCATACAAGGCTTGATCGCGGGTGAAGTTGTGTGGTGTGTAACAGTATATTGGCTCCTCTGTATAACAGAGAGAAAAGTCACTGCTGTGCATTTAACCTACAAAAGGAGCTCTGGAAAATAAACATTTCAAATGACATCAATTTTACTTCGCTGTATCTTTACATGACTGTTATGCCAACAATGTGTATTAGACAGCTCAGCCTGCACGCGTCTTCACAAGCCTCCAGGAAAAACTATTTACCTGGAAGCTTTGTAATGAACCTAACCTAGAAATGTTAGCAAGAAATACATATTTTGGTTTAGTTACTTCCCTGAGAACAATATCCTAAGCTAAATTGTAGCTTAAACTTTGGAAAGGAAAAACCTAACATCCACTATACAACAGCTTAGCATGTTACATTGGCGTATGTGCAAATGCTAGAAGGCTAATTTAGGTGAACTTGAGTTTATCCCAGCTAAATATTCTTATAAATAGAAAAAAGTTAGATATGGTTGAAGACAACGTTTTTAATCCTTATTAACAACATCTACTCACTGGATATGGTAGAACAAAATCGAAACTTAAAGACATATAAGCATTTAGTCGACTGTATCCCAGCTAGCAGTCTGAATTAAACCATGACTGGCCAAGACAGAATCTGTTGTGTTAATTGTATTTACCACTATGAAAATCTATTTTTACATTTGAAAATGTAGCATTGTTTTTTACAGTGTGCATTTAAATGATGAAACTCTCTGTCCCTACAATATTATGGAAGTAACAAATATAGTGGATCAAGAAAGCAATTAGACAAAGCAATGGAAGAATAAGTACAGCAGGAATTATTAAATACACAGATAATTATGCAATTTTTCTCTTGGATCATCTTCAAGCCACAGGCTGCTGGACAGTGGGAGGGTTTATGCAAGGAAATAATATCATATGCTCGTCTATTTTAGTACTCTGTCCTAAGCATTTGGGTTTTGCTACCATCTGAGACAGGATATTGGGCTAAAGGACTTTTACCCAGTAGATATATTATGTTCTCATGTAATTACATTTTTCTAACAATGGATATGAAGGTAGGACAGAAGAACTTGTGAAAGCTAGAAGAGCATTAACTGCCCCAAGAAAAATGACCATTTTCAAAACACTCTTCAAAGATGAAGACTACATTTTAATGTTTTGGCAGGCAGAACAAAGGGAATATAATTTACAGTGTTCTGGTATACCTTTAAAAAAATCCTAAATTGAGATCCATAGGAAGAAGGCATGTTCTCTTGAATTGAGAATCGCTCAAGAACACCAAGCTTGCTCCAGTTCTGAACGCAGTCTACAATTCAGATCGAGAACAGCTCACTTGAAGAGAGTGGTGGTACTGTTCTCTTAATAATGCAAATCAAGAGAAATAATAAAATATTATGTCATTTGATAACAATAAGAAAAATATTAAAAATTAATAGGCAGGCAAAAAAGTCCCAATCCTTTCGGCATAACAGAAGAATCCCTAGTATACCAATAACTTCTCATATTAAAGCGAATCAAAAGCATTTACTAGTGCTTTGGTAAATCATAGATGTGTAAATGCATTCTCTGATCTACAGAGATCTATATGCTAAGGACTGCACATTTTTTTTAAAGTTATTCAGTGAGGATTCTTTACTAAAAATATAACCAATTTGAACAGACTTGCTAGAATAAATAATGTTACCCAAGGCAGGAAGTAAATAGTTTAAGCCCTGTAAATTCTTTAAAATCACTTTTGAAGACTATTTTAAAATGATCTAGCTTCAACCTTTCTCAAAGGAGAGCTTAAAGCACTCTGACGTTGCAAAGCTTCCTATTTAGACTACCTTTGTGTATTTACAGTCAGCAGCTACAAGAAAAACATTCACTGACTCTCATCTTCAGCAACTACATGCCCTTCAAACCCCACTCATGAAGAGATGCACACACGACAAAAAAAAATAAAAAACAACTCAAACTATCAAAGAGTTACTGTATGATTTCTCAGGAGATCCAGTAGGTTCCTGGGTGAAAATATTCCCATAGGGAACACAGGCAAATAGCTTGGAGCATTTCTCATAAGCAGAGATATTTTGAATTGGGCATCCCTAGGCTTAGTATATGCTGCCAACATGAAACTTAGATTCCTGTGAAATATATGGGTTACTTTTTCTTGGATCTCAGCAGCATGAATACTTGAGAAGAGAGCAACCAGTATTCATTCTATTTAACCATAGGGAATATTTTTGGAATCATGTATCAGTTGCTATTAACAAATAAATGGCAAACAGTTCTCCTCACTACGGCCTGAAAGGCTAAGGTGACTTCTGCCAAAATCTTGTATATTCAACAACAAATATTCATTTAATAAATAAATAAATAAGGAAAATAAAAATGTCGTAACATTTACGTTTATGTTGGATAGATCACTTGGAGACTAACTGTGCTTCAACCACTGACACTGCTTCAGTGTAAAACTGAACAGTTGCACAACTCTGGTTTGGACTTGATAGTGTTGTTGGACACTACTTCAAAACAGGGCTGCCCAGCCCAGTAAAGAAAGCAAATGCCATTTTATAGGAATTTGTTTGCTTTTCCTGTTAAATATTATTCAGCTGTTTCCACTGCCGGGTAACTTGTGCGAGAGCTCTAATTTATTGAGAAAGCTGAGCATGGTGTCCCATTCTTATTCAACGTTGTTATTGATGCTAGTCTCATATTTTCTTTGCATGTTTATTAAATCGACATGAATTTGATCATGTGCCAGGTAAATCCTGAGACCCTTTAGAAAAAACCCTATCCCCAGCCAGTGGGACTTCTGATAATTGACTGATGTGGAGGAAGGGTTGCAATGCGATTTTATTCAAACACTGTTTTCTAACATGTTTGAGTCACTGATTTTGGTAGCTACAGGGGAGTTAGGCTTAACCTTCACAGCACAGGACATGACTCACAAAGCACAGCATCAGTCTGGGGAAGCTCATTCATCTAAACAGTGGAGAGGAGGGGAAGACTCTTCCAGACTGATTCAGAGCAAAAGTCTAATTTACCTGTTGCCTGGAGGAACCTGTCTCTTCACTGGCAAGAGGCTGCCAAGCAAGATCACCACTCCATTTAAGTTAGTTTTTGTGAATGCTCCTTAGGCAATAGCAGCACTTTACCTTGCATTTAACACAGCATTTAACACCATGAAGGTGTTTGATCCCATCATACTAGGACATGGACCAGTTTCTCCTCTACTGCAATCTGCGTCAATCAGGAATAAATGAGAAAGAAAAGCACCACGTCAGTAATGAATCTTGTTTGTTATGAAAGATGGCAGCAACATACAGCTGGATCTCAAAATGCAGATCTGTTGAGGACAGAGGAGTGACAAGTTGTTCTCACACACACAGCTCACTTAGCTGAGAGCCCTACTTTACAAATGGTCAGTTTCAAGAAGATACATCAGCTGTGTATTTTCTGATGCAATGATCTGACAGATAAGCAGCATTAAAAAAAATAAAAAAAGCTGTAACTGTCAAAACCATAGCTCTGACATGGATCATACAATATAAAAAATATATTTGTTTTTATGTTTATATTCAGAAATA
The DNA here is from genome assembly GCA_013396635.1 of Penelope pileata. Classification (NCBI taxonomy): domain Eukaryota; kingdom Metazoa; phylum Chordata; class Aves; order Galliformes; family Cracidae; genus Penelope; species Penelope pileata. The sequence continues at coordinate 147,257 of WBMW01004500.1, read as the reverse complement.
TAGAAAGTTTCTAGTGATGCTTGTATTTCACCCTGAAAATCCTCAAGCAGCTCAGGAACTTTGTTTTTCATAGAGTAAATCCACTACCATGAAAGGTAGCTTTTCCCTCAAGCATGGCGGTTTAATTGCATATGGCATAATTATCCAACTGTGTAGGAAATGACAATAGAATAAACTACTGTAAGGAAAAACTTTTGGAAAGCTTAGGGGACACTATTATGGTTGAGTAGGTGGGTCCTTTTCTGAGTGCTGTCTAGGCTTAGGTCATAACTGTAATCCATCCCTACACAATGCTGGATAGCTACGTTCTTGTGAGCCCAGGAGACTGAAATTCCTACCAGATAATCTATAGATAGATAGATAAAGGAGAGCAAGGTCATCATCTCCAAAACAATTTTTTGCCCATTCCAAACAATAATGAAAAGGTAGTTCAAGACTTGCACGTGTGCATCTGCAGCATAGGCAAAAAAGTAAGATACTACTCAACTAACCTGTAATCATTATTGGGAGCTGAAATACTAAACTCAAAATTTCTTCATTAAACTTGATGGCCTCCAAGTTTTCCAGAGTAAATTCTCAGGAAGTTTGTAGCCTGAAGGTCTGCCCTTAGGTCCACCTACCAAAATGTGTCAACTGAATGCCAACATATGACGTTCTACACAGTTGTTTCGGAACAAAATCACTAGGAAGAGCTAAGAATAAATTCTGTTTTCTGTAATACTTACCTACAGTCATTGTCATTACCACAAACTGTTCCTTCTAAGTGACTTTATAAGAAACTAAATAACTCTGTGCTAATGCTGTACAACAATAATTACCACATTGGGAAAAAGCCCTTGATATCAATATGTTATGAAGTATATTAGACTTTATCTTACACTGATTTGACTATAAAGATGCATACTAGGAAGCTTAGCTTCTCTTTTTTATTACCACTAGGAGTTATGTACAACTGTTTTTAACAGTTGTACATAAATATGTTCTATCGTGTTCACTGTCCACATAAGCAGCTTCTAGAAGTCCACAAAACTAGTCTTGTTAGCAATATATGAGACATCTTAGTGAATCGTTTTGGACACAAACAAGATGAAATAGTCAAAGCAAAAATACTTAGTTGTGAAATATAATTGACTGTTATGCCACTTGAAAAATTAAAAACCCTTGACAGCTAAGTTTTCCCATGTTTCATGCTGTACCATATCATCCTATCAGTTCAAGTACTACTGAAACAGAGAAAAATTGCTTCCAGACAATGTGGTACAAAGGACATACTTCAGGGAAATTAGAGAACACGGCTGGGAGAAGATAACCAAGGTAGGGAGAGAGATAAAGGCAGGGACTGTCCTCAGAAAGCTCTTTAAGAAGAATCCAGACAGACAGTATTGGAGGTGAGAGTGAAGGCAAAGTATGGAAGCTAAGTGCTGCTGAGTCTGCTGCCTGTTAGTACATACTCTGAGAAATGCTTGTGGACTTTCCGCAAGTGCAGGCTACCTCTCCTATTGTTCCCAATCCAAAGCCAGCCATCTCCCTCTAATGGTTCCCCAACCTCTACATGCCTCAGCATATACTCAAGAGCCCACTTCAAGAACCCCTGAATTAAACACTCTGTCAGCCTGCAAGTACTAAGCAAGTTAAGCATTAAACATGCAAGTGCTTAATTTCACCCTGGAGATACAATACTGTAAATTCTCAAATTCCTCAAATGAGGGCCTGGAGTGCTGAGGTTTGGGGTTAGAACCCCTGTGCAACTTCCCACTGCAAAAATTAATCTCAGATCTGAAAATAGAGTTACTAACAGAAAAATCTGGTAACTTCTGTTCTAGAAGTCATATCTGAAGTTACACCCCAATGCAGAATCACAGAAAAGCTGGAATGAACATTGAAACCTCGTACTTAAAGCAGGGTTGACACTAAGTTCAGGCCAGCTTGATTAGGGCTTTGTCCAGTCTGAAAACCTCCAAAGGTGAAGACTGCACAACCACCTCATGCAAACTCCTCCAATGCTGGGTTGTCCTCAGGGTGATTCTTTCCTTCCCACACTTTTTTCACTTCTGAGAAACAACCACGTCCAAGAATGAATGAGAGGATAGCACTGCAATGCAAGCAGCTCGAGTTCAGGCCGCAGTATTACATCTCAGTCAAAGGAAAAGGTGACAACAGCACAGCCCACCAAGGAAGCTGTGTGTGTGTGTGTAGGCCTGTGCGCATTTACCTGCACAAAAAAAAAACCCAAAAAACCAAAAAAGCCTTGCAAAACATGAGCTAGTATGTGGTACACAGAGACAACACTGTCAAGAAGACATGGTCAAGGTGGTAGTTATGTATTATTCTCCTTTATCTTTTGAAGTTCAGTTTTTACAAGTCTTCCTGGAAAAGTGAGTGAACTGGATCTAACAAACATTTGTGTTTTTCAAATAAAGATAACAATATCAACCTCTTAGTATTCAACACAGTTAAAAATAAGACCCTGCTCCTAAAAAGACTGAACTGACTTTATGCATTGGGTAGTTTCTTTGAAGCCAATGAGATTACTCACAGTGCATAAAATTAGGCACGTGAATCTCTCTTTGAAGAACTAATGCTGTAGGGGTTCAATTTCAAGCTTCTAAAACATTATTACATGCAATAGTCAAAAGATATTTAAATAACTATGAACAACACACAATGCTTTTGGTGAACATTAAAAAGTAATATAGGAAAATACTAGTAACGCACATTATATGCCCCTATATAAAAGGGCAAATGACCCTTCACACCTACCATATTCCCACTGAAATATAGTATTTTCATCAAAAGAAACCAAAAACCATAATAAATCGTGTATGCCTCCTGTGAATTCAGTCTTTTAGAATTTTTAGTCTGAAAAAGAAATCACACCTCATTAATCTTCCAGCTAAACTGCATGATTTCAGTGTTCGAGACCAGTGATTCAATAATGCAGGAGGAACAGAGCAATTTCTTAACAGCAGACAGAAAAAAAATAGAAAAAAGGGAAACTCAGTTTTCAGAAAATATAACCAAAGAATGAAGAAGACAAATATTCTTGTGCTTGCTACATCAAGACAAAAGTTAAGTATGTCTCTTGTCCAAATAATTCTTTGAGAATTTAGATGTAAATATGCAGTCTTACCACTATGGCCATACAAGCAGCAAAGACAGGGCTTAGGTTCTGCCAACCAGGCAACTTGCCCAACTCCTGGCCAAGTGCCTAAGCCCCCATGCTCTTCACTCTGTCGGACAGGCTCAAAGGGAATGCCAGAGGGGAGAACACACCAACTCTGGAGACCTGAGGTAAGCATATTGATAAGCATACTTACTGAGCAAAATATACTGCAGATTCACCCTGGGCCTTAGTGCTTCCTACTAGTCAGCTTTTCACCCTCTTGAAGAGGACTGCTAAATCATCCTCATACAGGTGCTCTACCTGCCTGCAAAGCTGGCATGTCAATCAACTTCTCTGAAGCGCTCCTTGTAAGGTCCTCTCCATTTGACTGTAAGGAGAAATTCAGCGTTTAAGTAGGATCTCTGAATCTTCCTGCTCATCAGACGCTAGAACATAAATTTATAGCAGCCAAGATAAATGAGATGCCCCCTGAATTCAGCTATACATGCTAGTATTTGACAAGGGTAGTTCTATCATGCTGTTCATCCCTACATTGTATCAAGCAAATGTAAACAATTAGACATACATGTCTCATTCATCTTGGGTACTAAAAAGGAATGCACAAGGAAGCAGGTAGAAAACTGTTTATTTTTGAAAATGAAATAATTTATTTAGTAGTTTTTGGTATATTTTGAAGAGAAAAGAAGTGTCCCTGATCCTCTTCTCTCTGAAAAAAAGAGAACGAGAAATACTCATGTTACTAAAGCTGAAAATGTAGACTAAGGAAGTATTGGGTCATCTAAATAGTAAACAACTTTTACATCCTGGCCAGAAGCTTCCATAAGGAATATCAAACTCTCTGCTCTGGATATGATTTTAACAAATGCTGGCTGTTATCCAAATTAATTCACAGCCAAATGAAAAATGAAATGTAACAGATTTATTTCAACTACTTTATTTAAAGGGTACTTAAAGGTTAGAAATTAGTACAGCATGAGCACAGATTTCTGAAATGATTTTTGTGTAAACTGTAGCCATACAGTCCTTTTTAACTCAGAGTTTACTCATATGAATAAGAAAATAAAGCTTTCATAGAACTAAGCCTTGATTTAGTAAGCTAATATTAAGAATTATTACTTTCATCAAAACAAAAAGACAGTAACTTTACCTTTCTTAGGGAATATTCTTTCCAAATCTCAATATAAGTTCCATGCCCAGGAAGTCTTCCTAAGGCACAAATTTCTCCATGATCAGCAAGGTCAGGTATAGCCTTTTTTGACCACTCTCTGAGACCACTTGTCCTGTTTAAGAAAAAAATCTTAAAAAGAAAGTCCCTAAGGAAATGAGGCAGGAAACCACTGCTTTACTTATCCATACTGTACAAGTATTAGTTGTAACGGCTGAGATGTAGATAAGCAGATTCAAAGACTGATAGGTAATTGGTTTCCCACGGGGGTGTCCCCATATTGTAAACATGGGGCCTTTTCTTTTGCAGGACTGTTTGAATATTTTGGTTCTCCAGAGCCACTAAACTAGAACATTTGTAGTGGATATATAAATTTACAGGACTATATTCCCTGTATGTAACAGACGTTAGCTTTTCTAAAATTAGTTGGTAAGTTGAATTTCACTTACCAGCAATCTGAGGCTTAACGACTTGTAATGCCTCCCCAGCTTGATTTAGGACAGAAGATACCTGCTCCTATTTGGTTCATATGTAGAAGTCTGTTGGAGAAGATTATTCCAGAAATGGCAACTATTACACAGAAGGTGCAGAAACACCTACGTGAAATCCCTTGGGTTGCTCCTATGGAGAAATGTTTCCTCGATAACAAGCCACCATCCATTGTATGGTGGCCATGCAGGATGGAGGGAATGCCATTAGAGAAAGAGCTTATCTATACCGTTAGCTAGACTGCTGAACAATACAATGAGCATTTCTTCCTGCACTCAACAGCTCTGTGAGAAAACAGAAGACATCTGGAAGGAGTTTAGAATCCTTGTATTTGCACCTAGAGGTGTGTATATATATTGTAACGTTGCTTTGTATTACGTTAAGATTTGAGGAAAGGTTAGATCTGACTTTAAAAGTATGCATCCACCAAAAGCCAATTAATGAAATTCAGCCATGCAGATAGTTCTGTAAAAGAGATCTGAATAATATTTACTTCTACAGTTATCCCTAATATGAGTAGGTAAGTGCAATTTGGTGATGTAAAGATCTTCTGCATAGGGTTGGAAGTAATGTGTGAAAATAACTGTCTTGATGTTATCCAAAGATCAAATAAATATTTTTAGGTAATTCAAAAATTGCCCTCTAGTGATGGAACCCCAAAGCAACTACATAGACACTGAGTCACTACTACAATGTGAACCAGAGTAACACATAAAGCAAACGGCAAGAACAAAGTGAAATGAGTTATGAATGTCCTGTGAAACTGGTGGTACATAGACAAGGGTGGCTTCTTAAACCAAGGGTGAAGCGCAAAATACAAACACAGGAAACGACAGTTTTTTTTTTACTGCTTAACTGCATTTTAATTATTAGAAATGAAAAAGATAGCTTGTTTTAAGCACCTCTTGGCATAAACACAGCATCTGGAAAACTTCTTATTAAAAAAAGAAGAAAAACACAAGTAGTTAGTTCATTAGGTAATTACATTATTTTAATATCATAGTATTTGGAGGCAAGAGACTGGTCTACTGCTTTTTGGACAAAATGGTTCCTCCACATATAGAGAGACTGAGTTTCGTAAAGAGTCGCAACTGTGCTATCTACCGGAACAGAGCAAGGAGAATCTGCCTCCAAAGGCTCTCAGGGACTCTGCAGCTTCCAGTGTGGAGGTTTCCTGCCCTCCTGAACAGGCTGTGGAACCCACAGAAGACAAGGCACATCAACCTCAAAAATAACTACTTTAGCATACAGCTGAAATGCTCCAGAAATAGTCACTGAACTCCAAGCTGCAAAAACTTCTCCAGCAACTGGCTGCATTACTGCTCTGGTAACTTCTTAGAATCTGCATTGCAGGCATGGTGCCAGAAAAGCAAACAATCCCCAAACTTTGCTATCATAAGTACTACTGTATTGCCAAGTTCAAATGCAAGGGCATAACATACAAAATCCCTTACGATGGAAATATCTGCACTGCTTTCAATGCTTTTCTTAGAATAAATCCTGTACCACGTGAAACAAAAGAAACCTCTACAAGAGGGATGCCAGTCTGCTGTGACATAATTCGGCTTTTGAAATTCAACATGTATACCCCCTGAAGGTTCTTGCAGCCATTTTTAATGTTGACAAAACCTGAGGAAACTGGGGATGATACAGTATCTTCTTGAAGAGTATTACCTATCTAAGAAAGAATACAAGCTGAGACTTCTAGATCATGGATGCAAAATTTCTATCTAGTTTAGTGAGAAAAAAGCTTCAAAACACTTCACGGTAGCTTTGAAGAACAGTCTCAGTGTTACTCTTATTTGTTCAAAACGTTCCCTCTTGACTAAGATGAATTAATTAAGTAGCAATTGAACAAAAATAATTTTGACCATCTATCTGTTCAGATTGTTCAAGCTATCTGAAAGTACACGTTGAGCTAAATCTCATCCACATTTTGGACCTTTTCACATATGTGATATAAGAAAATGAAGAGGTGAATAGCGCAGATGAGGACAAAGTCAGTATGAAGAAAAGATGGCATTTGTGCGTCAGTGAAGACTGAGAGAGAGAATTTGTGACAGAAAAATGTCTGTGGCCTCTAGGAATTGCAGTGGAATGATTATGTATGCAAGGCTCATGCACTTCCTCAAGATTATCTTTCTCTTTAACATTCAACTGCATAATTGCATATCTTTAAACGACCAGAACACATGGGAAGCCAGCTTGCATATCTCATGCAGGTCTCATGTGCACCTGCGTGAGTGAGAATTGCCCTCACCCTTTGGGAGGAGATCCAGCAGCAGTGCAAACAGCCAGAGGCTGAAGCACAGCCAGCCTGGGGTTGCTTGCAGTACTTCAGTTCTTTTTAAAAATACATTATTAGAAAGCACTTAAACACAGGTGGTACTGAGACACTCCTTAAATTCTCTCCTCACAGCCAGTATCACCTCAAAACCTATTTTTGCATCTGTGTTCTCATGTATACATAACAATCTGGCCCGATGCTTTTAGCACTGACAATAATCATTTGGGAGAATGTCATCTTCACTTTTTTACTTTATGTGGCTGTAAGTGCAGGTAAAGAGTAAAAATGGAAAATAAGCTCAAAAGCTAACTAACACTTGTCAGGAAAGTGAGCGTGTATAAATATGTTGCCCACAACCTGAAACAGAAATACAAACGAGGAAAGTTGACCAGAAATACAAAATAACATTCCATCTTGTAACAGAGAAATCCTCAACATACAATACTGCAAACATACCACAGGTGAAATGCATGAAGACATTGAACTCATGCATACACTGTATTATACAGTGAAGTAGGCATTGCTTATGCAGAATTATTACAAAGCAGAAAATGAAACATAAAACTTGAACTGACCCTTCAGTCATTTAACTTACTGTCTCCTTCCATTACTTCCTCACGAGAATTTTCTAGCAGAAGGATGGTAGGGGGCTGAGCTACGTAACTGCTAGGAGACATAGAAATACAGTATTTAGGAGCAACTTTTTGGTATTTGGCAGGCACTGAGTTATAAACCTGGCAAGAAAATCAACGCCAAAGCTTGGCTTTTGACTACAGTATAAAAATAAACTGGATGACTCTTTTGCTTTATTTTCAGTATTGGTATTGAACATCTGAGGGTAAAGCAAACACAACTGCACTGATAGAATGATTGATGACTGTGAACAGAAAGCACAAGGCATTGTACATCAGGGATATGACTTCGAAATCACTGTGGTTGACAGCATGAACCCTAAAGCCTTTGAGAGCTTGAAAGCCAAAATATTTCAGTATTGTGAAGATAACACATAACAGTAACAGCAATGTATCAACTTTGGGGCCCGCCCCTCACTGGTCCCTTGTAGAGCAAACCTCCCACAGACATTACTGATGGTGTTGCTCCTGAACACAGCCCAACACTAACAGGAATGTTCAAACCACTGAGTGAAAACATTACACAGTACAAACCAAGCAGCTCTTAATGACAGCCAAGTATCTTTTCATCTACTGTATTGCAGAACAGCGTACAGGAATTTAAGCCAATGCCACAAGACATCTCCCTGTAGAAGGCTGCCATTCCCTGCCAGCAGCATCACTGCCGGTCAGAGGACACAATACAGCACACGATGATGAGGAGCAGTTGGGAATACCCAACAGCCCCCTACTCATGGCTGTGGACACTAGTGCCATGTGGCTTATGGGTGCTAGTACCATGGTGAAACCAGGGAGAGCAGAGCTCAAAAAACCACGGAACTCCAAACAGATCCCCATCAAACAGATACCGAATGTTGCAGCCTACTACTATACATTCTCTGCATTTTAGAAAGGAAGTAAAAATGGTACATTAAAGAACCAGTCTCTTTTTTTATTTAGATCCACACCTCCCCAGAGTCACCATCCACTGAGAGGAAATACTGAAACATCATAACTAAACAAATGCTGAGTAAGGGACTAGAACTACTGATGTTTAGTTAAAGTTTGGGGTTTTATTTCATTTTTTTCACTAAATGTTAGCCTAAGGCTAGTCTGCTTCAGCAAGAAAACACTTCAAATAAATTATTTAGAAATTAACAGATAAATAAAGAACCCTAAACCCTTTATCATGGGAAAGGGAACAATCCAGTAAGCTCCAATGCAACTAAAGGGGAAGAACGAAAGTGACAACCTATACTTACAGGCTTACAGTTTGCTCCTCCACTAGCTGGCACCTCCTGGGGTTACCTATTCCTGCACTGAGACAGTGTGGGACTACCAAATCAGAATCTCCTCTCAGAGATTATGAGTTGTATCTCACTTCCAGTTTGCACAGGAATAACCAACTATTTGAGGTGCTACAGAATGAAAAATTAGGCTTCTGGATCCTCAGGTATGAGAAATCCAACTTCTGAGGAATGAAATACAAGCACAGACCTTCGCAAAGCACTGTGTATAAATATGTAGGAGCACTGCAATAGGTATTAAAAATATATAGGGTGTACTGAGGGTCATGCCATCATTCTGACAGAAATCCAAACACATTGGTATTCAGATTTAAATAAAAGAATAAATTGTGATCTTTAAAGCACAGAACAAAACCAGGTAAATTCCCTTGGGACTACCAGCTATACGCACTGTTGCTCTTGACAAGAACCTCACTTCAGAGAGGTTTCCTTCAGCATGGAGCTGTCACTCACAGACCGATTCATCCACCGGGTCAGAGGAACATGCCTCCAAAGTTTTCCTGATGGCCCTCAAGGTCAACACGCACTAGGCCATAAATACAAGAGTCCTGGCTGCATATGAAGTCTGCCCTTGGGTGAGTTTTAAATTAAAAATGAGACAACTCTCACTCTTCTTCTGTGGGTGCTAGCTTGGGCTTTCTTTTGTGTGAGGTTGCTGACCGCTGCTCCTGGATGACTTTATGATGACCCTCTGCCAATAAATACTGCACATGGATTTATTTTAATTATTTTTTTCAGTGCTTCCTTTCTGTGATCACATCAACTTGCTGGGAAACATTAAGGGAGAACTTGGAGACTCAGAAATGATGATGTAAGTGGTTAGCAGAGGGACTTAGTTTTCTCTTATGAAGTTTGGGAAGTGCAAAGAAAGGCTGTATTCATTTCTTTGCAGAGGGCCTGTGCGAGCATTGCAAAATTTGTGACATAATTTCTCAAAAGAGATGTAAAGATTGGAACACAAATATAAGGACAAACAAATCACCCACATGAACAGCAAACACATTAACCTGAACAACCACTTCGCCCATGCCATTAAAGCAACCTAATTAATTAATCAACTTTATCTTCACCCACAGGAAAACTACACTTTGCAACATTTTATTCTCCAGACATAAGGATTTTTAAGATTGTACGTGAATCATCATCTTTTAAATACATCTGTCATAACTCTTTCTTTGCCCCGTGTGCTGAGGCTGCCCTCTGCTTTCACACACGCTCCCAGCGCCGGAAGGCTCAGCGCTGTGCAGGTACCCAGGCTTCCCCTGGTGCAGGACTCCCCAGCTGCTCAGTGAGGCAGCTTCTGCTGCCTGTTCCACTGGACTGCACAGCCGCTTCTCGGCCAAGCTGGCTCCCACATAAAGGCAGCAGATAGGGTTTTCTCTCCTCTACCCACTAACCACGTGGACTCTTCCAGTTCAAAGCAAAAGGCTTTCTGAGAAACGACTGCTTTTTGATCTCTACACATTTAAGTCTTTCTTGAGTGCAGGCATTGCTGTTCCAGCAGCTCTACCAAGACTCTAGGTAAGATGGGACAGACCCCAAAATGGAGTCTCCGTTTAGTGGCAGGATGGCAGCTTTCAGCACCTTGCACTGGATATCACTAAGAGAACTGGGATAGTAATAAGCACCAGTTTTTATTTCCTATTCTGAGGCCATAACTGATCCACAGAAGGGTACCAAGAAAGATTTGGGAAGCAACTATGATATTGACAGCTAAAGGAGAACCTTCTGAAAGCACATTTGTCAGCAAAGTTTGCACTTTTTATATGTATTATTTAAATCACAATATCCAAAGCAAGAAAACAGAGGCACCACAGGCAGTGTCTCTGGACAAACTGAACTTAGTAAAGAAGGCTGAGTAAATACTGTTTTGGTAACAGAGCCGTGAACACCTGATTCAGGTCACATTGCAATTAGTAGGAGTTTTGCCATTGAACTCAGAAGAAGCAGAACTGAATCCACTAATCCTGAGCTCTTTGACTCCACTGAAAAAAGAAATCCTTTTTTGTAAGCCCATGACAGTTTGTACTATGTGCTCTTGTATCTTTAACTTTTTCCTTTTTCTCATATCATTTTTCTGACTGTAGATTATCTGAACAAACACACAATCAAATGAGAGAATAGTGCTGTCCCGGTGACACAGGGGAGTTTTCTGTGTCACCCTGTAGGCTTTGTGTGAGCAGGACCTAGCAGGTTACTGCTCTTACAGGGTCAAATGAGCATACCAGGTCTGTGACCGGACAGATGGTGTTGCTTTTAGTACTTCTGGGGGAAAAAAAAAAAGAAAAAAAAAACAAACTGGAACATTTAAGACCATGACTGTTATCGTAGAACATAGTCTTCCATAGCACCAAATAAACCTCACTGTAGAAATACGGGCAGATGTGAGCAGTGAACAAATCAGTAGGTGTCTTCTCTTCCATAGCCTTGTGTGGACCACAGCGTGGACCTGCAGAGGAACACCCCCTGTACAAACCTCTGAGTCCCTCAGCCTTGTGGCTTCCCCAGCAATCTGCAGCCTCAGAGGATTTGTTCACACAGAGCGAGTTACTGCTGCCTGTGTGAGCGGTGATTCATCACAGGATTTCTGTCAGCCAACCCACGCTACAGCAACGGCACATACGTGAAAGGCCAGTGACCTTTCCTGCACCCAAGGTCAGCTTTGGGTCTACTCGAATCCACAACTGCGGATCTCAAGCAGCATGGAGGCATTTCTGTAAGCAGGCACTCTTGCTGCCTTCTGTACGTTTGCCTTTTGGTTACTGTTTGCTTCTCTACAAACCAAGGAGAGGAAGGCATCCCAACACTTGTGCATTCTACACCGAGGACCCACAGAAGCGTCGGCACGCTGCCTTCCAGTTGCTGCAGAGACAGTTTTCAGACGGGCAGCGAGAGCTCAGTGCGCCCAACATGCGCGGTCTCAGTCAGAGACCTCCAGATGACCATGCAAAAAACCCAGGCTGCTATCAACTGTGGCTGAAGAACTTAAGATATATAAATGGATGTTTAAAAAAATGAGGTAAATTCAGAATGTTTTAATTACAATTTAGAAAAGTCTCCACAGAAGATGCTCTTGGCGAGCAGTTACCCTTCTGAGTGATCTTATAACGACAGCAAGTGTTAAGGCTGTGTGTTGGAAGCCAGCCCCACAGCTGCATGCATGGAGCCTGACCCAGGCGTGTTTGGGCTGACCAACATGGCTGGCTCCCGCTAACCATGAGAGCTACACACTGCCGGTCTGCACAGCAACACGCTAACAATTTCATGTAGATCTTCATCATGGAGCTTCAGAGGACCCCAAAAAAGCCACAGCTGTCACACACACTCTTCAGGCCGACACATCACAGTGATGTGATGGATACCTGCACTGCTATCGGCCCTTTCAGGCAGCAGGGCTCTGCACGGATGGGCAATGGCACCGGGCTTTCTGAACTGCCTGTAAGGAGCAGGCCCTTAAAAAAACCCAGTACACCAGAGATTTCTGCCATGGCAATATGGCAAAGCACAGCAGCCCCCACAGAATTACCGCAGCAGTGTGTGGTAACGCACCCGTCTCCGCCTTCCAGCCCGCTGAGACCCTGGCACTGTGCACGCCTGGGTTAATGTTTGGACCAGCACTGAGGAGCAGCCACGGCCCACGGCGGGACCTGCCCGGACCCACAGATCGAGGCGCACACACGCACCGCCATCCCCGGCTCCCAGCGAGCCCCCGCCCGCCCCGGTGAGGGCCGCGCTGAGGGCCCTCC
>WBMW01004500.1:121599-134035 GCA_013396635.1 Penelope pileata | reverse complement strand
CGGCGGAAGCGCGCATGCGCCGGCGGCGCTCCGGGGCCGCGCGGGGCCGAGGGGCGCTGAGGCGAAGGCGCCCGGGCGGGGCCGTGTGCGGTGCGGTCGGAAGGTCGGGGAGAGGGGGGGAGCCGAGCCCCGGGCGGGCAGCAGCTGCTTCGGGGCGGTGTGTGTCAGTCCCGGGGCCGTGCTGGCAGCGAGGCACAGCCCGTCCCCGGGCGGGGGCTGGGCCGCAGCGGGGGGGGCGGTGCGTNNNNAGCTTATATTTAGCAGCGCTTAGATGCAAACCAGAGATACGCTTGAACAAACATTGCTGATGGTTTTTCCCCTCAAAGATTTGCAGTTGTCATCTGCAACGCAGCGTGAGTGAGGCAGAGGTTTTCATCTTTGCCTCGAATTTTCCCCACTCACTATGAACAATAGCACGATCCCGCTTGCTATTCAAGTTTAATTATTCGAGTTTAAGCATTGGATGCAAACTTAAAATAATACTTCTACGTAGGGGTCCTTCCAGCCAGGCAGGGGTATAATGAGCACTGCAAGTAGAGTATCCTGATGGCGACAGCCCTGATGAAGGAGCCCAGACAGCATGGGACAGCTCTGAGGGTGGCGAGGGAGGAGAGCTGTCACCGCCCCTTGCTTCCTTCCCCTGCTCCCCACCCGCTGCTGGCTCCGCAGCAGCAGAGGCAGCCCTGAAAGTCTCTGCCTCATGGGCAAAAGATGGGGAGAAAAAGGTGCCACTGTTCTCACCCCCCTGTCCAGGTACAGCAGGTACTTGCTCAGCAGAGCTCTTGGTCACTGGCAGTGTCCCTGGCAGAAGTGTAGGCAGGGTGAGGTGGGAAGCAGGGCAGCAGGGAGCCTGCTGCAGTGTTCTCTGGAAAGGATGCAGGGTGGATGTGCCAGGTTCTCCTGTGGCTGTCTTTGGGCTGTGCATGCCTTTTATCAGCCTCTGAAGTAAAGGCTTTCTGTTCTAACAACAAAGCACTCAAACTTGTTCTCCTTTTGCATGTGTTACTGTGCTGTCAACAGGGCCGTGCTGAGCCAGAGCTGGTGTGGCAAATCGGCAAAATTTTGCTCACTTTCAGTGTTGTGATCATTTCATCATGCTTTTCTCTGCTGTTGACAGTCTTGTCCTGCTTGTTGAGAGTGTTGCTGAAAGTCCATTTTCCTAATCCTCACTTTGTAATCTCCTTTTCAAATCCTCTCTTCTGCTTGTCCAATTACTTAAAACAATCTGCTTGCCTATTGTTTTCGAACCTGTGTTGTGTTTCTCCCTCTTTCTTCCCCTGGCTAAGCCCTTACCCCTTGTCTGCTGTCAAGATGTTGACTCTGGGTGCTTCCTCATGTTTTTGCCTGAGGAAATAGTACCTCTAGTACCGCCTCTGAGGAAGCTCAGTGTAAACATCTATGGAATAGGAGCAGCCATACTGGATCTGTCTGGTCTTGTATTGCAATATAAAAGTGAGGCAACCTGTGTTGATGTCTTTTCCTTGCTACATCCCAGCTTCCACCTATGCTCAGGGAATTTTTTGAGCTTATGATGGTGTAATAACCACCAAAGTGTCCATTCTCAGAGTATTTTTTCTTGTCTCCCCTTGGGACTGTGCAAATTTCTGTCATCCACAACATCCTTTATTAAGGAATTCCACAGCCTTACAACCTGCTGTATGAAAACCAACTTGTTTGTTTGTTTAGGGCATCATTTAATTTGATGGCCCCTAGTTACGAGAAAGTATTTGGATTGATTCCTATCCATCTTTTCCATAACACACGTGCTTTTGTAGACATATCTTCCCCCTAAATGATATCTAATTCCACATTTAATATGCAAGGAGTCCTACTCCTGTGGAAAACTAACTGTAAATCAGTCGTTCAGTTTTTAAAATAAATGTGATGTCCATGAGTAATTAAAATTTCTCTTCTGAAGCTTTCTTCGTGGTGATAACATTATTTGATTTAATCATATTGATTTTGTAATCTTGCTTGGCAAGATTGTGTCTATGTCGCAAGCCAAAGAGGCAGTCAAGGTGGAACAGTACTGTCAAATCAAAACGTGGGTAAACAAAAGCCCATAGCAGGGCAGAGACTGGGACGTAGAAAAATAGCTGTAATATTTTTTGGCAGACACCATGGCCAGGTTTCTCAGCAATGACATGCTGATATGTACGCTGCTGGATAATCTAGACAGTAATCAGGCTGTGATAATAATCCTGTGCTAATAAATATTTCACAAGCTGCTGGTAGGGTCAGAATTTGATTTACAGATCAAAGTGGAAAGGCTTGTGAATGAATTCTAATTAATTCTAACAAAAGATCAAAAAAGGGTTATTATTTTGTAGACACAGTTTGAATAAATCACTTGATATTATCATTTAGAATATATTACTTCTTGAAGGTAAAGTGTGTGACCTTTTATAATCTTGATTCTTTCAGTTCTGAAAGTTCAGAAGTTTAAAAGAAAATGAGTAACAGTGAGAGATTGATGGCAGATTCTGGCAGGGAGTCCTGTAGCCGCCAGAAGTATTTGCCCTCCCCGAAGAGGTTACACTGCCTCTAGATGCAGGGTGAGATTTATCTATTCAAACTGGAAGGCATCTGAGCTAGATATTGCAGAGTACTGTTCTGAATCACGTGGGAAGAGAAATAAGCAATGTAACAGTGCAGTTCATGTGACCAAATGCAGATGTCCTCCTCAAAATGAGATGAATCACTTCCACATTGTAGGTGTCCAGAGTTTACACATCAGTCCCACTCACTGTCTCTTACATTACAGCTTGGCCCAGCTCAGCCGTTTCCCCAAGGGCGGCTGCACGCTGTCCTTGTCATATCTGAGTCCCTTGGGAATTGCTGCCTTTTTCTCTGGTGGTTTTTAAGATCAGTCATGCTACCACGACTCCTTCATGCAGTCCCTCAGGATATCTGTGTGTGTGGAAAGGGTGAGGCTTCCCTGACAGCACTGGAGAGGAGCAGTAGGACCAGGCAGCAGCTACGGGGCAGTTGTCTTCAGCCAAGGCTGTGGCTCTGTGCACTGGAGCCTAAATCCCATCAGCCTACCTTGGGAATCACACATCTGTCCGAGCAGCAGCGTGGGACCAGCTGCTCATGTGCAGAGATGCTCGTGCTGGGTTTGCAGGTGGTGCTACCACAGCTGTGTGGGCACTGCTGCCTGTCTGCACGAGCAGCAGTCGTGCTGTGGTTGCAGTGCAGATGAGCCCGGCAGTGCAATAAAGTGAGAGGTCAGACGATAGTGAAGAGTGGCGACTGGCAGCGCAGCCTGGCTGTGGCTGCTGGCACTGAGATGAGGCTTTGGCAGTAAGAGGAGGCTGTGTGCTCTCTGTCAAGAAAAAGTGGCCTAACAGTAAGATGTAATGCCTTTGCTGACATTGGTGAAGTATTTTTTGCAGCAGTGTGTGTCTCCTTGCTAATGGATCTCAACTTTTGAGCTCATTTATGTCTCATCCTCTCAATCTCTTTGTTCCCTGAGGAATCCTGCTCAAGTGGACCTTAAAAGTTCACTCTCACTGTGCTGTATAGTATTTCTCAAGCAGAAGTGAGTGATTAAAAGCAAATTTTGCTCCCTTCCATTCAGGTCTGAAGAGCTTATACAACCAGGCTCGTTAAAGTGCTTGGAGAAGCAGTACTGAATCCAGGTCCCTGTCCTGTCTGTTGAGCATTGGCCATACATTCAAGCAGAAGAGGATGGTGCAGGTGACAGGATATTGTGTCGACCCTGCAGGCTTGGCAGGTGACAGCAGTGCCAGGCTGGCCGGCTGCTCCCACCGCTCCTGCTGCTGCTGCTTCAACTTCTCCCTTCTGTGCAGAGGAAGGAAGCAATCGCCACAGGAGGACGTTACATGGCCTGGCTTCTTTCTGCCTGTCATCTGCCTTGTCCTGCCTGCCGGCCCTTCAGCAGAGACCAATTTCTGCGTTCTTCTTTATGTCTGTCCATTCATGTGTCCTCCTGCGCTAAGAAAGGCCCGGAATGAGGCTTTAAAGTAGAAAGACATTCTCTTAGTTATGTGCAGGGATCTGTACAGGGATCCCTTGGGTGGAAGCCCTGGCATGTGCAGGAGCATACCATGAGCAAGAGACCCTGCTCAAACCCTGGATTTCGACATTAGTGAAAGTCTTCCATGGGAGCCAGGGTGCTGACGGCAGCTGTTAGGGGGCAGAGATACTGTGTGAGCACAAAATGGGTTTGCTGTGGTGCGCGAGCTGTCTCTGCATGAAGTGAAACTGCTTGGCTTAATAAGAGTTAGTCAGGGAAGTCAAGTAAGACAAGTAAGTTAAAAAAAAATTCTGTCCGAAAAGTGTACGGTGTAGGTGAAATGTAGTCAGCATGAACCAAGGGGTCTGAAGAGGGTGTTGGAACTATCTAGGTAACAATGTAATACCATATTGGATCAAAACTGCCTAGATAACAGTGTTAGAAACACCGTATTTGGGTACTGATGCAGCAAAACTGGGACCAATGAAGAAAAAAATATTTAGGGGCTGGTCAATAAATAGGTCCCGTTAGTCTGGGAGATGAGAAGCTGGAGAGCAGCCCTGCAGAGAGGGATCTGGGGGTCCTGGTTGTCGACAAGTTGAACATGAGCCAGCAGTGTGTGCTGGCAGCCAAAGGGGCCAACTGTACCCTGGGGTGCACCAGGCCCAGCACTGCTGGGTGAGGGGAGGGATTGTGAGGTGAGGCCATGCATGCTGTGCCTCACCTTGAGCACTGTGTGCAGTTACGGTGCCGCAGTATAAGACGGACACGAAACTGTTAGAGAGTGTCCAAAGGAGGGCTATGATGATAGAGGCGAAGACTTATGAGGAGTGGTTGACCTGTGGCCCCAGGCTGCCCAGGGTGCTGGATGTTGTCCTTCTTGAGAGAACCCACTGGACTCTCATCAGNAATATGTCCTTGGCTGTGTTCAACACTGCCAGGTGTTATCAGTTTTGTTTCTCTTCTGGGAACAAAACATAACTTCATACCAGACGCTGTGAGAGAAGTAACTTCTGTTAGAAACTAAGACAAGGTCTATGTCCAAAAGTCTTGGCATGGAAGGCTGGGGTGAGAAGGAGTGGTTTGGGAAGGGAAAGCAATACAGCTGTAATGTAACAGCTTGCATATGCTTTATAGAAGGGCTGATCCGAAAGTAATGCCTCCTATTTTATTGTGTTGGCCCACGACACCGAGGCGGATGTTGGTTGTAGGGCAGGAGAGGTGGAACCTTCCCACCAATATTCTGTTCCATTTTGTTGCCATGCGGCAGATGGCAGCAGAGGGGCAGCCTGGATGTCGGCCAATGGCATCTGACGTGGAAGTGTGGATGAAGCAAAGGGGTGGAACTGAACTCTTCCATGCAGAAAAAATGGCACCCAGTGACATTCATTGGTGCTTGCTGAACATTTCTGAGACCAAACAGTGGGTGTGAGCACAGTGAGGCAGTGATAGTGGGGCATCTCTGCTGGTGCAGATGTTTACAAGCATGGCATGCAGGGTCTTGTTCATTGTTGGTGAAAATGCATAGCTAGTGGTGGTGACTACATCAAAAAATAGCATTTTGTAGCTGAGAATTTGCTCTATCAGACAGTGTTACTGTACTCTTTGTAGCTGTTGTAGCTTCCATGGGAATAAACAGGAGGCATTACTTTCGGAGCAGCCTACCTCACATTTCTTCTCAGTACCATAACTGTGGATCACTACTACCAGTACCAACAGGCAACAGAACTGTCACACAGTGTTGCATTGTTTGTAGTGATACAGCAGTGAATGAGTGCTACTAATGGTGTTTTTTCAGCAGCCAGGTAAGGTATTGCCAGTCACTTGCTGCTGTGTTGCTCAATCAGAAAGCGTCACGACTGCCAGGTGTGTCTCAAGGCTCCAGCCTAAGGGGGAAAAGTCAGACACATAATATACGTTGGTCAATATTTTAAAAGCTATTCTACATGTTCTGAGCTAAAAACATTTCCCAGAGACTTCTCAGCTAGTTATCCACAACAAAGAAGAACATGGAACAAGGAGTACTTTCGTGTCCTGTGAGGTGGGACTTCCTGCAGCATTGCCCTCGTGCTTCTGTTGTTGTACCGTTATGGTGTTGATAGCTGTGGAACCGGGAGAGCTCACAGCGGTGCGAGCCAAAAGGCTTCACAGAGTCTAAATGTGGATGCAGCTCAGTACTGCAGCTGAAGACATTGGAAAAGCCCAGAGGTTTTCTTGCCTCTTACAGGGTGCCAACATGCTTCTGTAGCACAGCTACGTGCAGGTTTCTGTCTGCAGGAAACGCATAGAGTATTGGAAAGGTTGGGCATGATAGTGCCTGGCACCTGGAGGTGAAATTACCAATGTGAGACTGAGGATACATTGAGACAAAGCCCACTGGAGTAGGGAAACTAACAGCAAGGGAAAAAAAAATGTTAAAAATCGATTTGAATTTAATTCTGGCAGTTTACATTATTTCAGAGGAGACTAGAGATGTGAGTGTATTGCTTGTTTAGTTGGTGTTTCATTATACTTGCTTCTTTCTGTCTTGCTTCAAGTTCTGACAAAAGAAAGCAAAGCACAGGCTTACCTGCTTTGCTCAGCACAGATTGCAGTCAGCAACATTCTTTTCAACTCCAGTCTGAAGCTTGCAAAGTAAAGGCTTCCTCCTGCCAGGCAGTGGCATTAACTATCACATGGAATGCTGTCATAATTCCGGTTCAGTGCAGCCAGGAGCATTTAAAGTCGAAGTAAACTCATAATGCAAATTAACAAGGAATTACAGATAAGATGAGGATTTTTTCTTTCTTTCTTTCTTTTCTTTTTTTTTTTAAAAAATTAAACTTGAGTGAAGGTGTAAGGAAGCTGATTCCTGCTGCTGGCCCTGCTTGTTCGAGCATCACCAGCTAAAATACATAAATACCATTTGGAGCAAGGAGCAACAATCTCCAGGACTCACAAACTGTGGGCAGTCCCCGTCTCACCGTGCGACACGCAGCTCCCTGGTCGCTTACCGCCTCCCCGGTCCCGTTAATCTTGCACTCTGTGCTGCACATTGGCTCTGCTTCAGCAGGACGGATGGAGAACAACGCTGCTGTAGCGATTAGGCATTTTACTGAGAAGTACAGATTCAAAGTCTTCAGGCTGAAGAGGGCCTAAAACACAGATTTCTCACTTCCCAGCAGGTGTCCTAGCCCCTAGGATATCATGCTGTGTCCTCTGGTCTGGGATGTTGGAATGGCATTAAAGAAAATCAAAGGAAAACGCTGATGTTGTGATCTTGGAGTTGCTCAAAGCATTCAATTATGCTCAGTTATTGTCTTGCTATTTCTGTGCACCGGCCTTCAAACAAATGATACGTTAAGAATGAGGGAAGTTTTAACCCTACATCTTGGCATACAGAAACAGCACGGCAGGGATTCCTTGCCTTGCATGCTTATTAAGCAATTCCAGCTGGCTGGGCTTTGCAAGGAGCTCTGCGACCTGCAGGACCAGCTGTGCTGCCAGCAACCTGAACGTACTGCTGCTCCCCTGGAGAAGGAGAGGGAGGGCTGTGGAGGACACTGCCGCAGAGGCGGAATACAGAGGCCGTGTTCAAGGAGGTGGAGAAGTGCAGAAGGAACACAGCAGAGAATTTCACGCAGGTTCACAGAATAATAAGAAAAGATGAGGTAGTCTCTGGTCAGCTCTGCATCACATACCCAAGTAAAGGTGTGAAAGAGAAAGGAAATGAGATGCAAGGAGATAAGTGAAATTCCTGCATTTTCCATCACGTTTTTGTTCATGCAGGTTGCAGTCTTTTTGATAGGAGCCATTAACTTACTATTTAAAGGTCACCCATCAATCACTCTACCTACGTGACTATTTTAACCCTCTTGGATACATTAGTAAAATTAATACAGGTCACTGTTTTTAATACCTGATATTGTCCATTTAATTGTATGGAAATGAGGAGGAGCAGCTGTGCCAGCATATTTTTGGTACCGCAGTTGAAAACAGTGCGTAAGCTGCACAGTTCAGTGATACAGATCCCAGCGTCCCCAAGCCAGCAATCGCAGAGATTTGCATTTTAATTGATATTTTATTCTGAAAGGAAAATAAAAGCCCTCAGCTACCTAAGTCCTTACAATTAATTAGGCACAGAATAGTCTATAAAGATTAATAGTACCATTATCCCAGTAGTGTTCAAGAAACTCCCCCAAACCCAACCCAAAGCAAAAAGCCAGCCCCAAAGGCAAAAGAAGCACTCCAAAATCTGTAACCTATCAGTGTAACATGTCTAACAACAGTTTGCAATCCACAAAGCAGCACATGCGCTTGCACTGAGTAATAACTCATCGGAATTGTTAGGCGTGGTGTGGATTTGAGGACATATGGTATCCCTAATTTCCCTTGCCTGCTTTAACCTTAATTCTATAGTACTTATGAGGGAGCATTGTTTGGTTAAGGGATCCATCAGTATGTAGGCTCTGCTTCACGGAAATACTCACCTCTGGTTTTCTAGTTACAGACCATGACACAGCAACTCCTGGATGTATCCACGTGCTTTTGTAAGCTTGACAGCCAGGTGCCATTTTACTTCTGTGTTCCACACACACAGGCCAGCCTTATTCTGAATCTTCTAACAAATTGGAATTGCAAAGTGAAATTGCTGAGAGCCCATTTTAATACTGGAATGAATTTCTTTAGCTGTGTGCCATGGCTCTGGAAGACTGAAGGATTTCCCTTACAGCCACGGCATCCTTCAGACATTGTGGAGCCAGTGCTGGTCATCCCGTGTCAGCAGGGCTGTATAGTCCCACCTACCATGCTGGCTGTGTTTTGTTCAGCTACTCCTTGAGTGCTGATGGATGAGCAAGCAGTCACAGCAGTCATCTCCTTTGCCAGATTTATGATACGCGCTGTGTTCAGTCTCCATACTCAATGCCTCCCCACAATTATGAACTGTCTCTCTGATCTAGTGTCCCAAACCACAGCTGCCAGCAAACACAGAGCTGAACAGTGTGCAGGCCCAGCAAAGCCATGTGCCTTGGCAGGCTAGCAAGACTTCTGCCCTTGAGCCTGCTAAGAAAAAGCAAGTCTCACAATGCACCACAGGGAACAGTCCTCCTGGGAACAGCTCTGCATTCTCATGGAGAGGATGGGTTTGCCCCTACAAGCTGTCACAAGCACTTGGGCACAGCACGGGCACTGGTAACCATTGCTTGGAGCCTGTTAGGCGTGGCAACACGTGTGGGAGCAAAGGGTTTTACCTGCCTCAAGCTTGGCATCCACACCTGCAAATGTGTGGAGATTTCCTCACATGTGCCTGCCTCGTAAGGTCGATTACTTCTTGCGTATGTGTACAGGGTCAGACAGCCTTCGTCGCGTCTTTTGGTAGATGTTGCTGGGCATGGATTGCTTTGGGCATCAGGTTATCTTCAGAGATGTTCCAGTGTAAACTGAACTGCCTGCTGGAAGGACTCCGTGTCCTGAACACTTCTGCTGATGACATCTTTCTTGTTAGAACAAAATATCACAGAAGAGGCAATGCAGAACCAGAATATGATCTTAGGTGGCTTCTGCTGTCTGATGATTGCAAATGGGCGAGTACAAATGGAGATTTCCTGGCATTTATTTCCAGACATGGGCATACTTTCTCATGGATGCCAAAACATGTTTCTGGACCAGCAAGATTGGAAGAAAACTCCTAATAAAACCAGTGCTTTGCTTAGCTAATAATAACACTAATAATAGCATCATTTTTAATAGTAATATGGCAACAAAGGCAATAAGAATGACTTAACATAGAAAATCTGTTTTCACTATTGAAGAACTCATGATCACCTTTTCTGCTTTGAGTGTACTGTATGCATGAATATTTTGGCTCAGTTTCAGCCCAGAGAATTAGAAGTAGCTGAAGTAAAAGAGAAGGGAAACATTCTTGCAACATTTCTCAAAAAAACCAACAAAAACCAAAACAACAACAACAAAAGCCCAGATCTGATCTGCACATGTCAAATAGCCTTTTCTTCAGGTTTTCCAGCATGTGGAGCTGAACCATTACTATAACCAAACTGCTCAGTGCTTGGAAGTAGTGAGCAAACAGTGAAGTCCTTCCAGTCCACTGGCAGCCTTGTCCCAGCTCCCGTGGGGTTTGTCAGCCCAGGCGCAGTGCAGGACTGCGGGGCTGGGGGGGACAGAAGCCAGCCCCTGGGGATCTGCTGTGCTCGGCAGTGCTGTGTGGGGTCATCAGTGTCACTGTGGTTTTTTGCTGCCTGCCTATGTGGTACCTAGGTTTTACTGCTACCTAGAGGATGCTAGCCTGCTGTGCCATACTGAAACTACAACTCAAACCTGAATAATATAATTTCTCTAATTAAATTTTCTGAGTATTTTGACTGACTTAACGTTAAAAAGATGTGCAAACAACTTTGATGTCTAAAATGACCACAAAACAAAGCTGATAAATGTTGGAAGCAATACTAATTCTGTCTTGTTCCAAAGGAAGTTAGTAACTGTAACTCCTATGGTAAAGGATGAAACTGCAAACAAGTCCTCCCAGACACATCGTAAGGAATTTCCACATGCTTCAAACAGTTTAGGCAATTTTTGCATTTGTTTTTGGCTTTATTTGTCTTATTTGAGAAGATTATTGAAGACACACTTCACTTTCCTAATGGGAGGGTACAGAGAAGAGACAAAGCACATGAGTTTGAAGAAATTCTAATTAGGTGTATGGAAAGAACGAGGGTAATGGTAGTCCAGGGAAGCTGTGGACCATCCATCCTTGGAGCTATTCAACACCTGACTGTACATGGCCCAAGCTGGCCTTGTGGGATCTGCACAGAGTGGCGGTGAGCAGACTCGATCTCCAGAGGCCACTTCCAAGCTAAGCCTGTTCTACAGCCTTGTGTTATGCAGATAGCATTTCAGGTCTCTTGTTACAGCTGGAGTGATGCCCAAACCCAGAAAGCAAATACACCCGTGAGAGTTACTGTGGCACAAGTGCTGTATGGCTGCTGCAAGTCATGTCCTTGCCTTCCTAGCTGCAAACATTGTGCTCTGTACTTGATGTCACCCCAAAGAGCTATTAGGGTAAGATTACATGCAACATATCTCCTAGAGAGCTGGATTCTCATCTATCAGCAAAGCTTACAGGTTTTCTTGTAATCCTGTGAATGCACTTTTGTAGCCGTGGACAAAACATTTTTAGTTCCTGTACTGTTCTGCTGGTTTTGGTGCCGCTGGCTGTGTCCCTGGTCCTGTAAACAGACACATTTTCTTAATTTGATTATCATACACAGCCAATCATGCCAAAGTGTAAATGCAAGTAAGGCCAAGCCATTGCACAGGTGTTTGCAAATGGTCTGCATTTATACGTCACTGAGCACGAGCTGGCTTCGCTGCGGCTGAGCTCTCTCCAGGTGATGCTTTATGTTCTGGGTGCACCAACGTGGTGGTCTGCAATATTAACTTCATTGTACTGAGCTACTTACCTCTGAATAGAGAACATCAACCGCTGAATCATTTCTGATTGTGCTGAACTTGTTTGATAAAATACTGGTTTTGACGTAAGCCCCTACTGCTGAATTTATGGAGTACTCCTAAAGCTCTGAGCTGGCTATTGATCAAACCCTGAGTCTGTGGGGATAGACCAGCGGTGAGATCCTGTACACAGGCTTAGGACAAATGATGGCCAAGGAGCCACTTAATTTGCAGATGGTTTATTACAGAGTTAGTTAAAAATAACCCGAATAATTTTGAATTTAAACAACTGCTTGAACCCTGAAGTTCTGCTAAGTCTGGAGAAGACCTGCTCTTCTACTCACAGTTACAGTGTGGGAGTGCTGTGACACAAGGAACTACGGGCACTGTAATCTTCCCTGAAGAGCAATTGTAGAGAATATGCCATGTATGGTACTGTAACCGAGGTCAGACAGCAAGGTAAGGGCAGATACTGCACGGTGTGAAGGCTGTGGGATGGATGCAGCTTCCTCCTACCCCGTCTGCCATCAGATCATGCAGTGCTTTCTGCTGGCAGGAACCAGAGGCGTGCCAGCTCTGCAGTGACAGAACTCCTCGGTTTTATAACGGAAGCGCTTTGCCAAGAACCTAAAGGGAAGAGCAGGTGTCACGCCGGGAATCCAGAAATGTAACACATTTTAGCAAATGTATTGGGCCAGAACTGGTTGATAAACTCTGAAAGAACGACTTGATCTGATAGTCTTTTTAAAGGCATCTTTAAGATATTAAATACGTATTCATGTGACTGATACAGAAAATTAAAGCATATGAAGAACCTCATGCAGATTCATAATGTGCCTGGATATTTGATGGAAAAGGCTTATAGGTTTAGGTTATTCAATAAAGCTTTTCCTAGGACAGAATTAAATTAGTATATAATGACATTAATCACAGAAACACAGAATTGCAGGGGTTGGAAGGGACCTCTAGAGATCATCAAGTCCAACCCCCCTGCCAGAGCAGGTTCCCTAC
>WBMW01004500.1:106975-121580 GCA_013396635.1 Penelope pileata | reverse complement strand
ATACAGGGGAGCCCAGAACTGGATACAGTACTCCAGCTGAGGCCTGACCAGGGCAGAGTAGAGGGGAAGGATCACCTCCCTCGACCTGCTGGCAATACTCTTTTTAATGCACCCCAGGATCCCATTGGCCTTCTTGGCCACCAGGGCACACTGCTGGCTCATGGCCAACCTGTCGTCTACCAGGACCCCCAGGTCCCTCTCTGTAGAGCTCCTCTCCAGCAGGTCGTCCCCCAGCCTGTACTGGTACATGCGGTTATTCCTCCCCAGGTGCAAGACTCTACACTTGCTTTTGTTGAACCTCATCAGGTTCCTCTCTGCCCATCTCTCCAGCCTGTCCAGGTCTTGCTGAATGGCAGCACAGCCTTCTGGCGTGTCAGCCACTCCCCCCAGCTTCGTGTCATCAGCAAACTTGCTGAGGGTGGACACTATCCCCTCATCAAGGTCGTTGATGAAGACATTGAACAAGACCGGACCCAGCACCGACCCCTGGGGAACACCACTAGTTACAGGCCTCCAACTGGACTCTGTGCCGCTGATCACTACCCTCTGAATTCTTGCATTAGAAAAGAAAGTTGAGTGAAAAAAAAGACAAGAAAGAAAGAAGTCAGGCTGAGCAAGACAGGGAACGCCTGCAGGAAGTGGG
The DNA here is from genome assembly GCA_013396635.1 of Penelope pileata. NCBI lineage: Eukaryota > Metazoa > Chordata > Aves > Galliformes > Cracidae > Penelope > Penelope pileata. The sequence continues at coordinate 120,937 of WBMW01004500.1, read as the reverse complement.
CTGCTGCCCTCAGGGCATCCGGCCTGGTGGCTCTGGGCCGCTGATGTTCATCATGATCCCAAAGGCACGAAAGGGTAATCAGTCTTTGCAGTAGCTGATCACAATGTAATTCCTTATCTAAATTTATGAGAAATACTAATTTTTAAGTAGTAAAATAAATGAAACTGGGTTGAAGAAAAGTTAAGCGGTAAAAATTTTTACCAGTTATCTTGATTAAATCTGCAAAAACCCGACAAGTTAGCTGAAGAAAGAAACAGGATGCCTACGTGAACCTCGATCCACATCACCTAATGGACAGCAGGAGTGACTCTCCCAACATCCCCCCCCCCATGGCACGAAGCTAGGGGCAGCGGGAGTTAAACGGGGCTGTGCAGTTCCTTTAATGGCAGGGGATGTGATCAGCGTGGTGCACTGCAGAGGGCATGCAGCAGTCTCACTCTGCTACAAGGAGGGAGGAGCACATCTCCGGGGCACTGCTGACGCAGCCCTGGCAGTGGGTGGAAGGACGGCTCAGTAGCCATCTCGCTCTGTCTGTGGTAGCGGGACTGCTCAGGTGTTAACGGATTATTGAACCATATGCCTCTACCACAAAGTAGGCAGGCAGCCGTTGAAAAATTCACATTAAATCAGTAATTTTCTGATCACAAGTACCTGGCAAAACGTCATCATTTAAATGTTTTCAACCTCAAAGCACACAGATTTATACTGATATGTAGACAATCCGCTTCCTGAAAATCTTCCTTGGGCTTTTCAATTTTATCACTTTCCTGATCCCAAACCCGTAGTGGGATTCCTTCTGGCATCTGTGGAGAGTGGGCGATGTCCTCATGCAAAGCCTGTATCTGCGCTGCAGGAAGCAGCTTCCAAAACAAGATCTCAGAACATCAGAAATGCCTGTAAGAACTTGGCTTTCTAGTGCAAACAGGGCAGAGATACCAAAATCCTCAGGTTTCTAACTCTTTAAAAGTTCGCGCTTGGGACAGACTTTAACTGGAAAGCAGGATTACATTATTTCTCATGTTCTTAACCAGTTCTGTAGTTCCCAGAGTTAGAAGTGAACTGAGTGTCCTTACTGCCCCACAGGACTGGCTGCGTGCAAGCTGTGGGTTTGTTCACACTTACCACACCATCAGTTACCTGCATCTACACTCTGACGTTTGGGATACTGCCAGCATCCTCCTCAGACGTTGTGAAGCTTTCTGCATACATCCCTAGCATACAGCTCAAGGAGATGTAGGGAAAAAAAGCTGAAACTTTTGAAATAAGTTCTAGAGTCTCCCTTTGCTTTCCAAAGCATCTTCGGAAAGTTCGTTTTACTTCAGGGTATTTCTACAAGCAGGACAACCAAGATGGACTTTTGATTCCAGACCAGATCTTGTTGACTTGGATCCCAGGCAGAGCTGCAGCTTAATCTGGATAAACATTACATACCAATCTACAACTGGCAGCAACTATCTGCCTGTAAAGAACTTATTTGTATTTCTACTATTAATAAATTCTATAAAAATTAATTCTGCTCTCTTGTAATGTTTCTTCCCATACCTATTTCTACAATAAGTCAATTTTTTAAAAAATCTATTCTTTAGATTTTTCTCTTGCTAGATTTTTCTGTGGTGGTAGCACAGACTCCACGCACAAGTGAGGTTAAGGTATGGGCACTACCATAAGGGCCACGTGTGTTCATAGCACACAATCGCTTTTAAGATAACTCGAGAACACTCTGAAGCACGAAGGGATAATATCACAGTTGCCACTTTCAGTGCAAATGAGACAGTAACATTCACCCGGAATGTATGTGAGGGACTCATCGCCCAGTTAGTGGTGCCTAGCACAGCGTATTAAAATAAAAGCTTGATGCTGTTATAATGGATGAGAGAATCTCAATGAAGAATCTGGCAAGGAGTTGCTTTTAAAAACCAGTGGTGGCTTAAGTAAAATGAATGACCAGCCTAAGGAAGTGCCCTGGTCACTGCTTACTGAGCTTTTAGCAGTTCCACCATGTTTATGCCTTAAAGCTGCCACATCTGGCAAACATCAAGCATTAGAGCAGGCAACTCCAGCCCAGCCTCAAGAGCACTCCCCAAAACAGAATTTACGGTAGAGTTAAATGCCTTTTGGTCACTGTCCTATTCAATACAAAGAATGTCTTCATTTTAATCACTCTACAGAAAATGTTTATGCTGAATTTCTTCTTCCGCCTCACTTACCCCATCTGTGCTGTCTGCTCATTAATTTAAGGGAAGCCAATGGAAATTTTCACTGTCCTTCTGTCCCCACTACCCTATTCTCTTCATTGCCCCAGGGTACGGCTGTTAGCAACAGACTGAAACCACCAGAGTCCCTTGGCTTCCCAGACCGTACTTCCAACAGATCACACATGCCTCTTGCTGTGCATTCCCCCAGGCTCACTGCTGGGGTTTGCACAGGGGCTGCTCTGCCCTGGCCCCCCAGCACCAGGCACCCCGCACACCCGCCCCATGCCCAGCCCAGGCAGCTGCTGCAACCCCACCACCTTCCCTCCGCCCATGGGCACCCACCTCGCCCCATGGGCACCCTGCCAAAGAGAGCCAGCTGAAATAACAGAGACTGTGGCATTAGGGCTTTTCCTTTGGAGAAGTCCTCGTCTTATGGTACGAGATGCATGGGGTTACCTCAGGAGTCACGGTACTAAGGATGACTGCTCCCCATTTAGCCCCCACACAAACAGGACAGCTCTCCCGGCTGCTGTGCCTCCTCTAAACATACCCCAGGACTGACAGCGATGACAGTGACTGGGCTCTTCCTGGTGTTCACACAGAAACACATTTTGTTACTTTTCTGATGTGCAGTTTGGAGTGCATCGACCTCTTAGGAAAACAGACGCTTCTGCTAAGCACCATGGTCCTGCCAAGTGCACTGAAACATCTCATTTTGCGCTACTGCATTGCGCAGAGATAGCTACATTGCACAGTTTACGCCAGTGACCTCCACTCCTTCAGCAAGAGCAAAAACCATAGAATTCCAATATTTTCATTTCCCCAAACACTCTCCTTCACCTCTTATGCTACTTTTCATGAACTTCCAGGAAAAAAGCGGCCTCCCATGCTTATAGGGAAAGATGACACAGGCAGCGAAGGCAGGCTGTCACTCACCCAGCTTCAGTTGTCCGGAACTCAACTCATCTCAGCTCCATGGTGGGAGAGGGACCTCTGGGGATGCACTCAAGTATGCTACACACAATTTATGATGAAGTGAACGACTTCTCTCCATTAGCTAGAAAAAGGGAGCCTGGGCAGCCTAGCTGAAACACAATTCTCAGGCATTTGTTTGCGTTTGCAGCTGTGCAGAGATCAGGTAAGAATCTTCTGTTGGGTTCCAGCACTTCCATGTTACCTACACCTCCCAGTTAGGCAAGAGGAAGAGAAGTCATACATGAAAATCAGAGAGAAGCAAGTAAAGGTTAAGAAAAGTTACTTTTTGGGGTGTATTTTATTTTAAACTATTTTCTTCCCCTCTATTTTCCCTTTGTTGACTGCACTCTTTCCTTACTTCCAGTCCCTTCTGTCTCCTAAGTTTCTCTCCCTTGATGTTACAGCTCCTCAGAAGAACTACCCAACTTGTTTGTGCCTTCTGGTCAAATTCCAAGCCTTTCCAAATGGAACGTTTCAGCAGCGCTTCATCCTCTGCTCAGAGGCAGTTGTTCTCCACGGTCTGCAGTTCTCCTCCTGTTCCCCTACAGCACCCCGCTCCCTCGCTGCTCCTCGGTGAGACGCAGCAGTGGGAGCCTTTCCCTGTGTCTCCCACAGCAGTTCTCAACAAACTGCTGCTGAAACATCATCCAAGAAGGACTGAGACATAACAACACCTAAAGCTGTAAGGAGGTGTAAGCAGTTTAGAAGGATTGGTTTACACTCCCGTTATTCACCACGTCCTGGAAGAGCACTCTTCCCCCGCTTGCAGCCTTACTGCGTCCTCCTTACCACTGCCATTAAAATAAAGCCAATTGTTTAAGTAATCAGAGTGTATAAATTTTAGCAAGCCTGGTAAAACTGAGGCAAATTGTTTCTGATTCTGTGAATGAATGCTGATGTTCCCTTTTTGTTAGTTGCAAAAAAGCAATATTGTTTTTTAAGAGAGTCTGTTTCTTATTAAGATTTAGAATACTTGCTTTTCGGGTATCTGAGCTCCAAAACACGCAGCCCGGTGCTCCCTGACAACTTACAGCTAATTTATTTAAAGAAGAAAAGTGTATTAAACGTTCCTAACGTTGTAAATTCAGGGTTCTGGAAGACAGCGAGCAGTGGGTGCAGGTGCCTGCGTACTCTGATTCTATTTCATGCCCCCCTGACCTCACATCCCCACTGCAATGTGGGCTCTGGGAAAAAAGCCATCACGCAAGGCACAGAGTACGGATTGCAACTACAACCTGATTGGTTTAATTTTTTTTTTTTTCCCATTCAATATAGACTGACCAGCTCTCAGGAGGATGAAAAGTAGAGAAAACGAGCAGGGCTTCAACCCCCATTATTTTTTAGACCGCGCCCATCTGCCTGTGACACTCGCTCGGTATGGCCCCGGGAAGCACCTGGCCACACGCGGGTATCCCAGCCCACTGGAGCTGGCACGACTCGAGTAACTTGGCTGATGTCGGAGGCCCCAGTTTGACTTTCAGTATGTTGCTATGTAGTTGCCAGGGATGTAACTTTTATTAGATTAAGCACAGTTAAACATCTGTGATGACAAAATACAGAACTAGTGGAAAGAACTGAGCACTCATCCAGCAACTCCGACAGCAGTCCTTCAGCCTGCCCTCCCCACACCATGGCACTTCAAACAGAAGAATGACAGCAATCCCACCAGATTAGAACTTAAAAACAGCATTCTAGAAGGGGCTGCGACTCCAAGAAAGCCTTCGTATTCTAAAATACTCTCAGAGGACCATACTTGTTCTTTCACTGGAGTTCTAAGCACAGCCACTCACAGATCAAGGGTTTTTTTTTTTTTTCCAAAAGCAACACCACCTGTTGAGGGAACTCATTGCCACGGCACAGAACTTAGCTGCTGGTCGCCTAGTAAAGTTGGAACAGCTGCAACACAGGATATACTTCTCACACCTTGACTGCTTTCTGCAATGCACTGAAAACAAGAAGCTGCTGGGGTGTAGGAGGCCGAGCAATGCCTGCTTTGATTCTGTTAAGAAAACCACTGGGCTTTTCCAATGTCTTGCCTGGTCTTTTGAAGGCATTTTTTCAATTTCAGCTCTTAACTGCTTACGTTAAATGGCTCAGGAATTGTTTCCTTTACAGACTACCACTTGCTTCTCACAAATCAACAATATCTAATATGACACATTTGGGGGACGGGGCTCAGAAGGTAAATTTGTGAAGGAGGCCCTGTGCTCTCTGACTCGATGTACCTCCAGCTTGCTCTGCAAGACATGGTGGAACCACTCTCTGCGGCCTCTGTAATTTCTTAGTAAGGCAATGATTTAATAAATCAGAAACAGTCATGACAATGATTTGTTTTTCTTTGGGGGAAAAGATTGTTATTGCCAGAACTGAATAACTGGAACATGTTTTTCATAAAAGTTAAGACTGAAGACCATCTCTGAAAAAGACTGACTCTAAGTAGACTCAGACTCAGACATTGCTACTTCTGTATGCAGTGGCCAATTTCTCTCTTCTTTAGATTCTAGTATCACTTTACATAAATCTTTGTCACAGTAAAAATGAAAGATGACTTTTAACAAATAGAACGCAAACTGTTTTCCTCCCCTTTTCCTCACTCCAGCTCATTAGGCCTTCATGAAAGAGATGACCAGAACATTAAAGCTAAAGTCTCTTGAACACCCAGCTCCGGCTGCCCATCAGGCTGCCTGAAGAACCTGTTCTAAAGCTGTAAACACCACCTAATATTGTACAATTCAGATGGGTAGGTATCCAAAGATCTTCAGTAGCAACTGGGCACGCAAAAAAAAAAAGAAAAAAGAAAGAAAAATAAACTAAACATCATGGTCAGTAACAGGCATTTATCATTTGCTCAGTAATAAAGGCACAACATTTGAAACCCAATCAAGTAGTTTGTCATCCTCACGGAAGTTATGCTGACATGCAAACTATTATGATTTATACATTAATGTAGCAATTCTGTAGTATCTGCTTTACTATACAAAGGGTCATGGAAACACTAGTGAGTTTTGAATATCTTGCAATAGAATAAGTACCATTTATCTCTGTTGCCACTTCACTGTTCTTCAAAGAAGAGCATGAGCACACTTGAGAAAAACTATGTTACCAGTAGGCATAAGTAGAAGTATCATAGAAAGGCTTGGAGTGGAAGGGACCTTAAACATCCTTAAAAGGACTACCTAGTGGCTGTAGGATCTGGTCCATCATAATCCTGAAAGCAAGATGTGCAAGAAATCTTTGAATGGACAATGGAATCTTCATTGAAAAGCTTCCTAAGTTTTGGGCAGAAAAATTGAATGGCATGATAAACACTGACGACATTTTCAGTATAATACTGCAAACTGTCTACTGTGACTTGTTCAGGAGTACAAGCAATTTAGTTGGCATAACACCACACCAAAGAGACAGGGCTGATGAGGCTGTGACTCAGATTAGATAAACACTCCAAGTACAGTCTGGGTAGTTCTGGGTTCTCCACATTGTGTCACTCTGCAGTGCGTCTGGCTTTGATGTTTCATCAGGTTATAAGCTGCCTTACCTACATATTACATGTTGCAAAAGGAAGAAGTATAGTGCCCACCAGGCATACAGTGATATAAACTGACTGCAAACAAACTTGCTTTGTTTGCCCTCCCCTCCATTTGTTTCTCTGTAGGTTACCCAAAATATTTGTCTGTTGCAGAAAGCCATTGGGGCATCCTGGCAGTTCCTGAAAGACAAGAGCTGACTGAGCAATATTTCTCAAGTGCTGTATGGCAAGACTTGATCAACTTAGAGAGGACACCAAGAGAAGAATATGCAGTTTAAGGGAACAGCACAGCACACAAGGAAGCTGACTGCAGAAGTACTGCTAAGCCAACCCACCTGTTATTTTTAATTTTGCCAAAGTTAAACACAACACTTTATTCTACAGTGCCTTTTCAGAAATGCGGAACAGTTTTCACAGTCACCCCACCACCACCTTTTACACCCACCATCTGAGGCATTCTGACATACACCACAGCAGATAGCTGGACTGCAGCTGAGAAACAAGAGAATCCTGCGTGATGTCAGACACAGAAACAAAGGCTTTAGATGAAGAAGAAGGGCTTTCAAGTGTGCTTAGCTTACAATACTCAGCATCAGCCCAGTGGAGATACTCATGCATCATTCCAGTTCACAGTGTGAATATATAGCTGTAACACTCCGTTACAAAATTACAAGACAAAAACATGTTCTTGGGACAGACCAGTTTCAGGAGGCATTACACAAGTCTGAGAAAATTGAGATATTGTAAAAAGTTACAGAAGAAAAAATTAACGTAAGTTCAGCAATATCTTTCTTCTGAAGCTTGTAGGACTCACGCACGCTGTTCTATGCAGAAACAAAGTTGTACACTTTTTAAACAAAAAAAGCAAACTGGTTGCCATTACTATTTTATAGTGATACATTTCAACTTTTTCACTTCTTAAAAGGAAGTACAAAAAAAAAAACAAAAAACACCTCTTTTGGATAAACTTCAAGGCATTTCAGAACGTGTCTTTCCCTGAGGCCAAAAGGTGCTGGATTCCTGTTGAGTATTCTTAGCTTCAAGAACAGAAGAGGTCTGAATGCATCCCGAACACTGAAAAATTAGTCACACCTGTCTATTAAAGAGAATAAGACAAAAAAAGAATTTTGATTACCCTTCCATGAACAACAAATTTGATACTGAATTTTGTTTAGAAGATAATACTACTTTAACGTAATACGTGTTCCTAAAAGGGACACATTTAAATCAATTTAAATCAATCTCCAAAGAAAATTCTTTGACTATAGTAGAGTCACCATAAATACTTCTCCCTACAGTTTGCCCCTGCTCAAATCTTTATGTTCCCCAATATGTGCTGCATCTTTTAAGGGTATGAAAAATACCAAAGTCAAAAAGATCCTGTATTTAATATTTAGTGCTCAGACTCTTCTCATGGGATGGAGGAATATATGGTTACACGATATTATGTTTGGAGTATTTATGACTGCAAAACCAAATTTTGTAGCACAGGTTTTTGTATTTATGTTTCAAATAATATGAGCTTGAAAAACATCATAAATTGCTCTGTATCTAGCACGGTTAAAGTGAAGACTCAACACTCACTGCTGCAGGCCCTTCAGCTCAGAAGGCAGGTCACAACCTACGTACGCGTTATTCGTTATGCTGTACTCCAGCAGCGCGCAAAAACAGGGATCCTACAAGAAAAGAATAACGTTTATATTGAACATGTTACTCTGTGTAAGGAATTTGCAAACAAATTAACATGGCACATGAAAGCAGAAGATTTAATTGACCTTTTCCATAAACAGAACAACACAAACATTGCAAGCATGGAGTAACGTGGCAGGAAGATACCTACAGCTGCAGTAAGTGACATTTGTGGCATGTTGGTGTGGGGAGACTAAGCTTTCTGTTTGGTCCATTTCTGGAATACTGTTCTTCTGCCTACAAGGTCAGAAGGAACATCTACCTTATCAGATATTAAGCCTATCTTATTTCTGTGGAAGGACCAGGCACGAGTTCAAAAAGGAGAGCTCCTCTATGGCAGGTGGTTAAGTTAATTGGGACCAATCACTTCTACCTCTCAATTTAAAAATTGAAATAACTGCATTTTATGAAGGAGTCTGATTGCAATAACAACATTCAAACCATGCTTGTTGGACTTACAGGCTGCTACTGGAGTTCACATAATCACAAATACAGACTGGGGACAACATATCAATTCTGAACAAAGAAGACGTTCCCATCAGATAACCTCTCCAAATTAGTCATTTACTCTGGCAAATACCACATGCAATTCAAAAAGAAAAGAAAACACAACCAACTTACTTTCACAAGAACATGAGGATTTCCTAACACAATCAGCAAAGCTTTTGCTCTGGTAATTGCTACATTAAATCGCTTTGGGTTAGAGAGAAATCCCAAACAGTGTTCCTCTTCAGCAAATAAGCCTTCATGAGATCGCACCTAAGAATTAATTATGGATATAGATTCAGGATTGGAATAATGAGAAACCAACTTATCTCGTCATAGTATAACCTAATATATTGTGCTTAATTTGCTCACTACAGCAAGCCACAGCTCAGTGTGAGCAGTACACAAGCTAGCTTCAAGATCCAAGTGTCAGCTAGCTAGCTGTATTTCCCACCACTGGTTTTCCTAGAGAAAGGCTATTTTCCAGTAGTCCACTAATGCAACTTCAGCAATTTCAAGAGAACGGTGTATTAGCTTTATGTGAGCATCAGGAATTTCCACTGCAAGGTCAAATGGAAGATGCCAACTGAAAAACACTGACTTTACCATTTCAATAGAAGAAATTTGAGAGTTGCTGGTTTTCTAAGCCCTACAATTCAATGATATTTCAGACTGTCAGTAAGCTTTGCTTTAGCTTAGAGGAAAATGCCACTGAAACACTGTTATAGTATGTTAGTTTTTGTATTAACTTTTCACCTTTATATCATCAATATATCATCATTTCGAGGCCAATGACACTAATGGTTGCCCTGGGCCTGGAGTAGGATCACAAGCCAGGAAGAGAGCACCTGAAGGGAAGGACAAGGGAACTCCAATTGCTAAAGCAGCCTCAGTGGGAGCCCAACTTAAATGCTTGTACATTAACGCACGAAGCATGGGGAACAAACAGGAAGTTACAGGTGTGTGTCCACAAGGCTATGATGCCACTGGCATCACTGAGACATGGTGGGATGGCTCTCATGACTGGAGCATAGGAATAGATGAGTATAAACTCTTTAGGAAAGACAGGCAAGGGAAAAGGGGAGGGGGTGTTGCTCTCTATGTCAGTGATCAGCTGGAGTCAACGGGGCTCCTCCTGGGGCTGGATCAGGAGCTGCCAGAGAGCTTATGGGTCAAGGTTAAAGGGAAAGCAAGCGAAGGAGACATAGTAGTGGGGGTCTGCTACAGGATGCCTGACCAGGAAGACCGAGTGGACGAGGCCCTCTATAAACAGATAGAAACAGTCCGGTGTTCGCAAGCTGTGGTCCTCATGGGGGACTTCAACCACCCCGATATCTGTTGGGAGGACAACACAGTGGGGCATCAGCAATTGAAGAGGTTCCTGGAATGCATTGATGATAACTTCCTCTTCCAAGTGGTACAGGAACCCATGAGAAAAGGTGCCATGCTGGACCTGGTCCTCACTAATGAGGAGGGGCTGGTGACTAACATGAGGCTCATGGGCAGCCTTGGCTGCAGCAATCATGAAATGATAGAATTTGAGATCCTTAGGGCACCTAAGAGGGTGCACAGCAAACTCACTGCCCTGGACTTCAAGAGAGCAGACTTTGACCTCTTCAGGGATCTGCTTGGCAGGGTGTCGGGGGACAAAGCCCCGGGGGCAAGAAGGGCCCAAGAAAGCTGGTTGGTATTCAAGGGCCATCCCCTCCAAGCCCAGGAGCAGTGCATCCCAAAAAAGAGAAGGGCAGGCAAGAATGCCAGGAGGCATTCTCAAACCGAAAATGAAACGAACATAAGAACCTACACCAAAATTCCTAAGTCAAATAGGAATGAGTTTTGATTATCGTGATTTACACAATTCTCTCTGATATTTACAATGCCTCCTCTCTCAGCATACGTCAATGAAGGTACACTATCTACAGAAACTGTAAAATAAACTCATTATGAATACCTAGAAAAGTTTATACTTCAAAAGCACAGATGCCATCTTGTTTGCATGTGCTTCTGATAAGCACTTTTCCCAAATACTATAACACTGCTGACAAAAATACAGCTCCCCTCCATCTTCCCGCTCTGTTCCTCATAAAGCTCTATGTCAAAAAGGAGCCAAAAAGAATTAAAAACACACAAATATTCTATACAGGACCACAAAAAATATACATACTGTTGATATGATGGTAACCATGTACTCCTGTCCTTGAAACTCTTCTACTGTGCCAACTTTAACATCTGACAAATTAATGCTTCTCAGAAGAAATTTAATTTTTTCCACCTACAAAAAAAAGTTTGAAAAAATTATTTTCACATTTGAGAATGGATTACTTCAAAACCGAAAACACAGGGCATGTCAAACTAAGCAAATTAACACTGATAGGCTGTAGGGAATGCCCCCACCAAGGTTAGCCATCATCCTCTATTAAGGTTTTAAAACAAATCAGTAGCTTTTCCTGAAAGGTGCAACATTTCTTACGTGACTCAGCAAGGGAAATACTTGCTACCTACATGTCAACAGAAATTAACAGGTTTTTTGATAATACAGATTTTAATGAGAACTACAACTTAGATCCAAGGAGTTTATTCATATAGTTGTTCTTCTGTTGCGGAATATGTGCAAACTCAAGACTTAACAATAGATGGAATGGGGCAAGCAGCTGCCCCCACTCCCTCAAGAGACCTGTGCAGATTCCACCTTTGCTCTCCAGTTGCACCATGCAGAATGAAAATCAGGTTTTTCCATTCTAAACTCTAGGTTTAGAGTTCAATGGAAACATCATTAATGATTGATAATACACAATGTAATGAAACAGTGAAGTTTAATAAACTGCAGCCATGCAAAACTACAACACGAAATACAGGAACTTTGAAGTTATTAAAAATTAGTTATACCTGCTTACGATACGGTGTAATCACTCCAATATCAGTCACTGGCACTGCAGTGTTTTCATTTTTAGCCAGGTGGCAACAGTACTGCATTACTTGAACTGCTTCAGTTGGATTAAACCATGAAGGACTGTGACCTTCACGAGTTTCTTTGCCCTGTATTAGGGGAAGCAAAATTGTGCAGATGAAGAGCACGTGCAAAAGCAATCATATGGTTAATTGATTAGCCTCATATATCTTACATGGCCAACAAAAAAAAAAAGCCCCAAAAATCCAAACAACAAAAAATGTCATCTAACATTATACAGAAAACTCCTTGTTAAATATAAATCCTTTCCACTGAACAAGCACCACTTATATGATGACAGTGCTTTATACATGTGACAAAGGATATAAATCTTCACTCAGAGTAACAGGTGTTAGCAAGCCGTCATCCTGCTTTTGTGCAAGGCAGAAGAGATTAGACACAAGCATCTCCCAACAGTGGATACACCATCTTTTACTTCACTAACTTCTTGGAAGATCAAAGAAAATTTTTCTTCTTGAAGTACTGTTTTTTCCCCTGACTTCTTAATCTTTAATAAACTTTTAGTTTTAGAGGCTTGTATTTATTCCAGTGCAGCAAACTCTTATCAGAATTAATCTAAATCTAATGGAGCTGCCTGTAATTCCATACCGCTTGCCAGTTTAAATTTTTATTAAAATATCTCCACAATACAGTGCAATCTGCAGCTGCTCAAGTTCTTAGCAAGCATTTCACTTCAGTAGTTGCTTTGAAAACCAGATGGTCAAGAAGCCACACTTCTTGCAAAAAATCTTTTTCCATATCCGTCCTGCAATTCATTCTAAAGAATAAAACTTTTGTCTACAATATCAGCAAACTTCTATGAGGCCTCTTTATTTATACTTAAGACCACATGAACATTTTACATACCCTTATTCCATGAAACATTAATGGAAACCCCTTCCTGGGCAATTTCTCCCAGTGCAACAAAGAAGTTACTACTGACATGTCTGCACATACTTCAAGCTCTTTATGATAAAACAATTTAGATGGTAAGGCAAGCAATGCAGGATGTGACCTGTAGTTCTTTATGAGTTTTGTGATCTGTAGAGATAAAAAAAAAACAAAACAAAACAAAATCTGTAACTGAAGCAGGCAATTATTCATCAGGCTTCCAAGTACACAGTTCCCAAGCAGATAACCTACTGTCCTTAGTGTTCAGCTTTTCTAAAGCTGTCAAAGAACTGTATTAAAGGCAAGAAATGCAGCTATGATCTATAAGTAAATACTAAATTTATTCTCTTCCCTCTCTAAAGGGAAGGAAACAGGCCATCTCCTTCCATGCTAAAGAGGTAGGGGAAAAAAAAAACCAACACAATAAACATACATAAAAGACAAAAAGAGTATTCTCTAGCTCAGTCCATAGGCAAATTGCATTTCCATTTTTATTCAAGTCAGATTCTTTTCATGGACTTTCCACAGATGTAACCTGTTTTTTGGGGGAAGTCTTGGAAGGGCAGAGATAGAACATTAGAAGAGCTAATTATCAGAACATCTGATAGAAACTAGCCTTAGAAACCAGAACTGTTTGTTTTCAAATGAAAAAGCATCCTTAAGGAAGTATTCCAGTCATTAATAACTAGTTAAAAAAAATTACGTCTTCTAAGAAGACTGACATCATACCCGAAGTCCTGTGGGATCCTTAAAGCCCTCAGTTTTTGCTCTCTCACTATGCCAACTCTCTTTAAGCACCGGATAAGTAACACAAGAACAGAACTTTGCTGCCACAGATTCCAGGAGTTTGAAAAAACTTTTCCTTAGGCAGCCAAACCAAAACTAAAGGGTAGAATTAAAGATCACCCACCACCCACCCTCCCCTGAGCAACTGAAGTTTGCCATTGGATTTCCTCCTCTGGCCACATGGTTATCTTGGTCACCTTTTGTTTTCAGCTTAATCCTTCAGAGTACAGTACCACAAGAATGGGAAGGCATCTTAGTAAATAAAGTTTAACTTTAGCCCTGTATTTCGGAGTCAGACAAATTTAACGTAGCTGAAATAACTGTGCTTATTTATTTGCTATGCTACTTTTGCCACTTCACGTAGACTTCAGGTACTTTACCATACAAGAGTACTGGGAAACTGGAAGAAGAAATTCTGAATAGTTTCCTTAATAATCAAACTGATACAGATTTTGGCAAAAAAAAAA
>WBMW01004500.1:96458-106948 GCA_013396635.1 Penelope pileata | reverse complement strand
AAAAAAAAAAAAAAGATGTTTATTTTTCACATAGGTAGACACGTTCAACAAGCATGTACAGAGTTGTTCTCCTTCAAGAAATGATTGCCTAAAACAGTGCTCTTATCCAGAGCTCTTCAATCCCTTCCTTTCACCTTTCAGAGCCATGCAGAACCACAAAGGAAGACAGGACTAGAACATTTGTTGAGTAAGAAAAAGTGGTTCAGGGGAGTCATAACAAATCTACTTATGAGAATCTCTGGTTCAAATTCATACTTCAGAAAAAAAAAAAAAGACATTTAGGGACTACTGTGGCCAAGGACGTATCAGCAGATTGTCAGACCATGATTCCTAAATATGCTTGTGCTCATTGAAATGTGCTAGCCTGTTGTACTAAAAACATTTCACTAATACATCAGTCCATGTACTGGGCTGCTAAATATACACGGGTTGCTCCGAAAGTAATGCCTCCTGTTTAATTCCATAGAAGCTACAACAGGCACAAAGAACACAATAACATCACATGCTGTGCTCACAGAAATTTGCATCAGGAGAGGTGACCCGCCGTCACCATTGCTGAAATGCATCACCCATCGCCTCACTGTGCTCACATCCACTGTTTGGTCTCCAGAAACATTCAGCAAGTGTCGCTAAATGTCAATGGGTGCCATTTTTTCCCCGCTTGGAAGAATTAAATTCCGCACCTTTCCTTCATACACGCTTCCATGTCAGACGTCACTTTATCACACTGCCCCTCTGCTCCCGTCTGTCACGTGGCAACAAAATGGAATAGAGTACTGGCGGGAAGGTTCAACCTCTACTGCCATACCACCAACATCCATCTGACTCTGATGCCATGGGCCAACATAATAAAATAGAAGGCATTCCTTTTGGAGCAACCCTTGTAGTAGTTCCAGCTCAGAGGTGAAAGGAATAGTTTAAGTACTTCTGTATGCCAAGAAACATTATGAGGCATTCCCATAAATACCCTGTAAACATTGTTTTCTCACGCTTGTATAAGAAAAATCCAGAAGGCTACCCTTCAGAGGATGAAGTGATAAAGAAATAAGAATCTTTTTTTCCCCTTCCTGAAATAAGATGTTCATAAAACTAATCTTTACATTTAAAGAGGTGGCTTTACTTGTCATATTATGTTCAAAGCTGAAGTTGTATCTGTCCTTTTGTGGAGAATTATGTTATGAAGTTATGGCAAGTTTGTACGCTGAAGCCATTATTGAGAATTCTGCTGTATGCACCATATTTGACCAGTTCTGAAGGGGGTTTCTATTTTAAAGCAAAGATGCACTTTAAGATGTTAGAGAGCTGAGCATCCTTGCCATCTGGATAGTTCAAAATAATACTCACATGATATTCAAAACAATCAAAACTTCCTAGAAAACTAATGTTCAAGTCAGACTTAACCTTAAGCATGGGGTATTTAAAAAAAAAAAAAAGTAAAATAACTTAGCTTTACTCACCAACAAAGGATTGTATGATCCACTGGCACTAAAAGCATCCTCTTGTCTAAGATACATGTCCCTTGATATCAGTCTTTCCAACAAAGACGTACTTAATCCAAATGTCAGTGCAATTCTAGATTTTATTACAGGCCCTAACTGCTTTGGATCTCCAACAAGAACTATCTGTGTATGAATTGGAAAAAAAACAACCAAAAAATCTAGTATTAAAACAGTTATTAAAAAATGTAGTTTCAATAACATGAACACTTCAGAATTCCAAGATGAATTTACATCAAGTTCTTTGCTTTTCTCCCAAACATCTCATTTGTTTGCAGAAGGTTAGGTCCAGAACAGAAGTATACTGTTGTCATAAAATAAACAGGATAAATAAGTGTATTTTTATTATGACATATATCACAGTCAGAATCCTGTCCTACTAACCCAGGCTCATTTCAGATGTAAAACAACTATGTTCAAGTGTGGGAAATGAAAACTGCGTTCAAAATGTAAATCTGAGTTGAATTGTATGTCTGTGAGATTTATTACATGTACTCACAATTTCATACCTATTGCCAGGAATGGCAGTTTGTGTTCTGCATCATTCACAATGACAATTATCTTTTTTCCCTTTCAGAAGATGATGCTAAGACAACTACCTGTCCATTAGCTTCTGAAATCAACCCAATAGGGATCAGGCTCTCTGGTTCACACGCTTGCCCAGCTTCATCCAAAATCACATGTGTGAAGTGTCCAAGCCTAGAATTAAATAACATGAATTAAATAACATGAACCTTATTTTTTTTTTTCCAGATTAGTTCATTCCGCCACCCTGTGGTTGACCTGAGCAATTCTGTAAATATCCTTGCCAAGTGTGCCACACACCTCCACATACACAGCAAAGACTGAAATACTTCAACATAGAAGGTAAAAGAAAGATGACAGTAACTAATTCCTTGTCTGTGATTTCTCTTGCATGCTGTCATATACACCACCACTGCTTATCTTAATTAAAGCTTTATTTACAGCAAGGTTAAAATATTTGGAAGCACTTTCCTTATTTGCAAATTCCGTCATTTGAATAATGCACTTGATTTAGCAAAGGCAACTGCTAGCCTCCGTTTCTACCAAACAACTCAAGTGTCCTTTTAGAAAGTTAGAAGCAAAATTAGAGGAATCTTAACAGCACTTTACATGATGACTACTCGCAGCTAGTAAAGGTGACTTGACAAGAAAACTAAGCACAATATGATTCTTAGCGTGAACTCCTAAATGCTTCTAAGCCAACATGATTGTAAACAGCAACGTAATTTCTAAGGCTGTCATTGGCAGAGGTGGAAAAATTACGGTGTCAAGAATCTTTCTTAAATTTACTATGGAAAAATTCTCAGCTGAAACATTATTAAAAACAAGAGGTTTGCCAGGAAGGCAGCCATCTCAACAATACTCCTGTCTATAGTACTGTACCTTATTCCTGTTTGATAAAACATTCCCGCACTGCTGCAAGTGGTAATTATTATCCTGAACCACACCGCTTTCCAAATATCATCACCATCTTTGCAGTAAGGTTTCACTATGTCATCAATTAGCTGTAGAAACAAAACGGCATGCTAAACAAAATGCCACTCTAAAATGTTTTCATTTGAATAATTAAAAAAAAAAAAAGCTCACCAAAAACTATTTTGGAAGCTGAGCAAAATGTTTAGATTTAGATCCATACACTGAAATGAATTCTTCATGAATGTGCCTAAACAAGACATTTGCATTTTCTTCATCTTATCCATCAAAACTGAGGATACGTTTCATACACAAGTATTTTCCACTTGATCCTCTAGAAAAGCTAAACTAGTTATTACTTTGGATCCTAGCAAAATCTAATCAGCCTAATAAACATTGACAATTACATTAATAAATCAGCACTTGAAGATCAAAATATTATAAGGGAAATATTAACCGGCAGTTATCTGTAATATTTACCTCTGTAGACCTGAAGCTAGCATTGACTCGAACCATAGTTCCTGGTTTTAACAGATTGCTTTGATGCAGCCGCAAGCAGATCAAGTCTGTTGCAGCATTTGAAGGTGCACAAACCAAGATTCGACTATCTGGTAACATATAATGTATCTACACTCAAGAAGACAGACATTAAAAAAGGTTATTTGAAGAAGTCGCAATAGCTCAAACATACACCCACTTAAATTATTTCACTGAATATAGAATCCAGATGGGTTCTGAATACACATTATAATCATCCATCCTTCTGCAGTTCAAGAACACTAGTCTTGACAGTCATGACTTAAGTATTCTCAAGCCGAGTATTTGACAGCAGAATTACTTCGTGGTTATTGTATTAATGTATATCTGTGTTTCAACATTATATTAGGTAGTACTGGAATCACAAGTTACGTACTACTCACTAAAGCTTTATGATACTAAAACAAGCCATTCAGGAATTTTATTAAACTCATATTCAATTTCATCATTCTATATAGCTCAGTGAAAAGGCTTAAGAAGAATATTTCAAATTCTTGTTTGGGAAAGAAGTGTGATGAATTTCTTTAAGCATCTGAACACTGAAAAGATTAGAGACGACCGATTTGTCATCCATCATTACTTGTAAAATAGCTTCAACTACTGTTATCGTTTTTCCAGTTCCTGGCGGTCCAAAGAGAATATAAGGTGTGGGACGACATTCGCCACTCAGTATCCTTTTCACTGCCAATTTCTGTTGCTCATTAAGCATAGGATTGAAAAATTCGCCAGCTCTCCATTTAATCGTCTCGGTTTCATCAACTACAATCAAGATAAGTATATATTAAACTTGCAGAAATACTCTTAGCATACACAGATTAAAGCAACACCAATTCATATTGTCTTTTTTTTTCATTTTCCTAGAACAGCACAGAGAAAATAAACCATTAATACTTCAGAAGCGTACTAGATCTTTTACAAAACTGAAGGACAGAAAAGGAATATAATTACCTACTTTAGCAACCTGTAAAAACCCTATACAGTAATTTTTACATCAAGCTCACTCTTTTTTTTGTCCCAGAACAGCAAAACTTCAGTAACTTTTCAGAGATAGTGCTAGATGACCAATGGTAAAGTCATATGACCACTAATTTTCTTCCCCCTCATTCAGTTTAGCTCTAGCTTTCCACAATAGAATCTTACTAACTTCTGGACAGAAGAGCCATCTAGGCAATCTGCTCCACAATCTAGGTATGCTATTGTTACAAAGAGATAAAATCACCCTTGTTAAGTATCAGTGTACTTAATTGCTGAAGTCATACTTCCCAGATAAGCACAAGAAGGACCGTCACTTTCCGAAACCTTTTAGTAATTGTTACAATTCTTTGCTAAGTAGCTATTCCAGCATCCCAGGAACAAACCAGAAACTTTGAACATGACCAAAAATTTTCCAGTAGGTGATTAAGAGTTAGTTTACTGAATACTAAATATATCAGCAGATGTTTGTTGAGCTGAAGATGATTAAATAATTGACAGAAGGACTCTAAGGAAACATCCTGCCAGAGCTGTTGTACAATTTCTCCTTAAAAGAGCAAAAGGACATTGAAAAGGCACCATACTCAGGCCTTGTCTCAGCCAAACAACTGTGATCCTGAACTGGCTACAAATGAATATTAAAGAAAGTAGTAAAGCATACCAAGTTGGCTTGTTTGTGCAGAATCAGTCACCACATCTGCTATGTTTATCTGCCCCAATGCTGTGCACTTTGTCTGTCTCTTCTGCAGCTTTTTAACCTGGAAAGATCAAGTGAAGGGAATGGGCACAATTGTGCATGATGCTGCCTACCATATGCAAAAAACCATACAAAAAGATCCCACAAAATTAAGCAACATAACCTCCTCCCCCTCAAAACACCACCACAAACCTTGTCATTCCTGCAACAAATAAGGGAATGGCCCTGACAGCAGAAAAAAACTAATATTGCTCCAATTTAAGATGGGGAAAAAGGAAGATCGGGGAATTACAGCTCATCGGCCTCAGTCTAGCTCCTGAAAAGCTCACAGCATGCATCCTTCTAGATTCTATGCCCTTTCATATTTTTGANCTCCCTTTTCAAATTTTTAAAAAAAAAAAAAAAAAAAAAAAAAAAAAAAAAGAAAAAGACCAGAAATAGTCTACAACAGCTGTATCGAGCTACAGACCCTTCCTGGCCAACCTGACTTCCTTCTATAATGAAGGGACTATTATATGGGGAAAACAAAAGGAGTCAGTGTAATACTCTTTGACTTCAGTAAGGCTTTTAAATATACCCTCAATAAATTAGCAGGCAACACAAAATCAGGAGTCATAGCTGAAATGCCTGATGGCTCATCTTCAGTTGAGAGAAATTTTGCAGTGGGGCCAAAAAAAACTTATGAAAATCATCCCTAAGTGGAAAGCTCTGCACTTGGGATCAAGTAGCAGCTGCATGAACCAGGACAGGCTGTGAAACGACTGGCTGAGCAATAATCCCCAGGCGCTCTTCAGGATCCTCAGTCACTGTGGATGCTTGATGCATACAAACCAATAGCACATCAGTAAGAACTGGAGAGGCTGAAAGAACTTAGCTTTTTTAGTTTGATGCAGAGGAGTTTGAACAGGCAGCCTAATGCCTATAATGGCTTAAATCAGAGTTAGGGAAAAAAAAAAAAAGATAAGAGACCAACACTACTTTGTAATAGCATATGATATAACAAGGTGCCACATACACAAGTTGCAGGTAGAAGATTCACACTGTGAATGGGGGAAAAAAAAAAAAATTCAATGGAAAGGTTCTAAAGCCCAGGAATAGGTTGTGCACATGCTGTGGAACCTCTGGACAATAACAAATGAACACCCACCCCAAAGCTGACTTGATTCAGTACTGGTGACAGTCTTGCTTCAAATAGGAAAGAACATGAGGTAACATTCTAAAGGTAAAGAAAGATTTCTAGAATTTCTTCCTATAATTTAACTAGCAGTTAAGAAGCCTTGGTAAATTTGCTCCCATCAGGATGATTACCTTTTGTCATAATTTTTTTTCCTGCTACAGTGAGGGGACTTCACAAATCTAGTTGCTATGAAAACTAGTCTAAGGCGAATCTGACGATTCACATTACTGTAATACAGGTTGTTATTAACACTTTCCTTTCTAGATGGGAGGGTTAGCTTAATAGCATCAGTTGTCATAAAAACCCCTCTCCTCAGGTAGCAAGCCAATTTCTGTCATCAGAAAGTAGCAGAACACTACTTTGATTATTTGATGCTCTATTATACAAATCTTTGCTAATAACAGCTGTGCAGTACATATCTGTTACTGATCTGAATGCTGTTGAGTGTTGTAATGAACATTTACAGAATAGTTACCTCACTCTCCTGCTGGGAACACTGCTCAAGGCCACGACCAACATCACAATACTCAGTAATATTCTGGGTCTCGACAGCTTGTGGTGACTGTAAGAGAAGCTGTTCTGGAAATAACACTTCAAATTTACAGGAGAAAGAAAGCAGAAAAATTTGAAAGCCACATGAACACTTCACACATTTTGCTGCTGTATCAGCCTCTTATAAGTTTTTAAAACTGGTTTATCAAACCTAACACAGAAGTGGGAAATATCTGTGTAAAAAACAGGTTCTGAGGTAATACAAATCACTGTCATTTCACGTACTATTGTTACAACTCCATGATTTATACAACTCTTATTGGTTCAAACTGTTTACAGAAGTTTCTTTCCACACATGTCCCCTCTGATGGCCAACAACATCCCCTCTAGATTTAGAGGGCTGTTTTATAATTAAAAAGAAATACAGAAAACTACTCTAAGAACAGACTATAATGCATCCTTTGCAGTATGCCCTGATGTGAAAGCAATATAAGACTGCCCACAACTCCCTCCAGACAGCTTAAGTCAACTGAAGCGTACCTCTGTCACTCAGACAGACAGCTTGCTCAATCGCCAACTGGCACCGCCTGCTAGTAATCCTGTTGTCAGAAGAGCAAATCAACATTTCGTGGTTGCAAAATAAAAAAGTAAAATTCCAAATTTTCATAAACTACAAAAGCATCAAGGTGTCCAGTATCTTTTCTATGCAGCTACGCTTATAAAGGTAGAACTTTTACACAGACATAACGCAGTGTGTTTATTGAAAAATCTACTGCAGAAATGATAGTCAACAGCATTGCTATGAGCAGCATTGCAATGAGTAGCATTGCAAAATCTCCAGCCCTTCAGTGAGACACAGATGACCTTGTGTTCCAGAGCCAGACAGTCTTTCAAGTAGGTCTTCTGCAAAACTGATCTTAGATGGAATATTAAGCAGCTATACGCAACAGCAACACGACAAATAAAGCAAAATGCAAGTATGGGTGGTTAACATCAGCAGTTTGCATAAACAGTCTTGTAGCCATCTTGGTATAATTTTTAGTTAAGGAAAAAATAACAACACAAGAAAAACTAACCCACACAACAACAACAAAACCCCATACCACCCCAATAACTATTCCACGGCCTAGCACTGAAGCAATAACTTACACACAAAAACAGAAATGCAAGACAAGAATGCTTTCTACATAGTGACTACTGTTGTAGTCTTTTACCAAGGAGCATAGTGGGAAAGAGCTGAAAGAGTTGGCACCTAAGATCTTAACTGTGTCCTTCCTGTATCTGCCAAAGCCACCAACTGACAGTCTCATAAGTTTTAAAAGTTACTTTACTAGAGGAACCATGAAATGCAGCTTATTGGAAGTCTATAAAAATACCTGCAGTGAACAAATTCCACATCCATGGGTTCTAAGTTGTAAGTCTGTTCAAAATCTGCATTACATTTAAGAGTAACATCTTCATTACATATCTGTTGCAAATATTAAAAAAAACCACAACAGTTTATTGATGAAGAGTTCAGTCTTTTACACACACAGAAGCATCTCTGAAAGTACTGGAACGGGAAAAAAACACCAGCTACCAAGAACTAATAAATATCAACATATTACATTTGTAGATTATGGTATGAGTGCTTTCAGGGCAGGTAAAGATTATAATCTAGAGGAAACAAAGCCTACAAAGTCCTCAAAAAACCTAAATCTACACTTAAGAGTATAGATAAAAATCTAGCTTCCTCGAAACAGGTTAAGCTAGTCTGCAGCTCCATGAATTACCAGCTTCCCCTTTGAATCCTGTGGACTACAGTATTTTCAACAGAAGACAGACCTTGCTTACCTCAGTGATGTAGGCAATGTACTCTATTATATGCTCAGAGTAGACCTGGCTTTTCAGTATCACCTTATCACCTAATTATAAACAAAAGTTGAAAGATAACACGCTGTTACAAGAAATCATAAAACTCTCACTGCAGCACTTCATGTCTCTTCTACATGGCTAAGACAGAAATTCGCAGGATAACAGACGTTAACTATAATAAAGTTGCTGTATCCACGAATACCTCATTAGACCCTAGTTCTGAACTGGTACAGGCATTTATATGTTACATCTTACACGGCACCAAATATTGATGCCATCAGACCTTTAACACCACCTCTAAACAGTATCTTGCATATCATAGTATTTGATACAATTAATTTTAACTGCTTTCCCAGTTTATGGTTTTGATATACCCTGTTGCCTTTTACATTTTACTGCATTACAGTGTTTATGTTTGTGGAAAATCCTTATCCATTTCTGTACATGAGAAGTCTGAAAATATCAGAACACTTGTAACAGACATAATGCTGTTGCACGAGCAGTGCAGTTCACCTGTCCAGTAGCCTACATCAATGATTTTGCGTTCAAACATGCGAAAGACTTCCTTAAATAAATGACAATGCAATGGAGCTTGTATTGCACAGAAAATACTCTTTAACATGCTACTTGGCTTCATCTCACGTTAATCACTACCTGGAACTAGGCGAGGTCTGCCTTCTTCCACTCCTGGCACTTCCAACACTAACAAGTTCCCATTCCTTTTCAAAGTAACCCCACACATATCAAAATTTTTTATCTCCATTTCTGCATGAATGTCTTCAAGCCACAAGAGCGTAGAAAATTTTGCTTTATAGTTTTCTAGGTTAAGACGCTGAAAAGCAAAGCAGTATATGTTACAGTTGTAAACTCTACATTGATGTATGCACACCCCATCAGTCAGAGCATTATACAAAACACCTCTTAAATTAGACTGCACAGCAACCAGTTTGCCAAATAAGGTGCATGATACAGCACCAAAATACATTAACTAAGCCTTTGAACTCTCACAGCAGTTAACAGGGAATGCATATAGTCATTGGAGCCAAGATACAACAGCCACTCAGCTAAAGCGTTAACCATGTCTGGCCTAACTGCAATGGCAGTCTCAACACCCGAATTCAGGGGCAGTTTAGAAACTGAGTTCTATCACCATCAGTCCCAGAAATCATAAAAATCCAAGCACACTGCACAGAGATGGATGAAGGGACAGAGGTATGTCAGTCTCTGCCCTGTCTGATGATTATATGGCTTATGGCAAGCTGAAAGAACCCAAACTTTCTCCCTCAGAGCTTAACAACATCTTTCTGAAGAGGTATTCTCCAGCAACGCAAAACTCTCACTCAATGATCAACAGCAAAGAATGCTTTCACTCAGATAGATTCTCACTCAAATGTTAAGTCAAATCAGCAGTGCTGATCTTCTTCCACCTTCTCTGATATCCCTCCCCAGTACACTTGAACTTCTTCAGACTTTCACATTTACCATTTCGCATTCCTGCAAGCTTGAATTCTGTGACACACCAAAACTCATGTAAGTTACAGGACTAGTCTTAGTCTACTTGGTCACAGTATTACATCAGATTCTACTATACTAAGGGCTACACATTTTTGCTAAATTAAGGTTAGTTTGGAAAGACAAACAAAAATCTTCTTATACAAACCTACACCTGCATACCTCTGCTAGGAGAGGCTGAAAGGTCAGTATGTCTAACTTCTGCTCCACACATCTTCTTAACTCATTTGGTATGGTATAATGTGGGAGAAAGCTTGGAAGCTTTCTGCTACTTCTAAAACAAAAACATATATCATTTATTAATCCTCCTTTTTTT
>WBMW01004500.1:79908-96404 GCA_013396635.1 Penelope pileata | reverse complement strand
AAAAAAAAAAACACCCAAACATTTATATGCAATAAATCCAATGATTGCCTGAAAGAGACAATTACAAGTTTGCTATACTGGCAAGAAAGGTAAGTGTTCCAGCTATTGATTGCATCAAAACATTGTGTGTCTGCTTCTATCCTCTTCCTATTTAGTGATATTTTTATAACTAAGCAAATACTGTAAGTAGTATAGAAGTTTATTTGCAAAAAGAAAAGCTGTATGTTAAAAATGAACATCAAATAATTTCTCTGATTCAGATGTCAAGTTGCTTGAGGATTTAAGAAGCTACCTCAGAACATGGTTAAGAAAACAGATCAAAAATCTGAAATAACACAATTGTTACTTGTAGGACACAGCTGCACAATATATATATATATTTTTTTAAATTGCACATTATATAGTAGAGGGCTCCTGTGTGTACAAAGAAATCAAGCAGTTCATTACTAAAACAATCCTTCTGTCAGCAAATCCTGAAATTACCATGCTTACAACATACTTATAAAAACATGCACAAACTCTGCCAGTTTCGGATTTAATTTGTCAGCATTACAGAAACGATATAGCAATGCTAAACACAGCAGAATCAGACAAGAGTTATTTTTTTCCCCTCTAAATTCACAATACCTCCTGTATTTAGGGGCAATCACTGTTGTCTTCTTTTGCTGAGGTAATGAAATACTTTTAGTCTTTCTTGGAGAAAATGGTTCCACAGGTGCTATCAGCAACTCTGCCTCATTTGTTACAGTCGCTTCAACATAGCGTCCAATAATAAAATCAGGAAAACCAAGCAATAGCAGGTCTTTGCTGTATCCAGGATTTCTTCAAACAAGAAAAAGTTATGTTTTAAAACCATCATATTCACGTTTTGTTTCCCTGTCACAAGCACTCTTTTTTTTTTTCCCAATAAAACCATAGTTCTCAATTCAGTAGCATGTGAGAGCTGCTAACACGGGGCTAACCCTAATTCCTTACTTCACTTCCTTCCCTCAGCTCAGTCCAGGTATCACCTTTATAGAATGAAAAAATAAAGAACTTAAAAATCTAATTTCATCAAAAGCTTGACTAAAGAGCCAAATCCCTCTCCTTAAGTAGATACAGAATAACAAGATGACAGGAATATTAATTACTGTACTTGAAAAAGATGAGCCAAACATTTCTGCTAGAGGAACCTACAGAGTATCCCCTCAATGCACAGAGCAGCAACTTTTCTTTGCCTTGCTTAAAGCTACTCTGAACTAAGCCCTAACTGCAGACACATCAAGTGGAAAAAGCAGATAGGATCCTTTATCTTCTGAAAAACTGTGCTTTATATGTGTAAGTGGGGCTGGGGGAGTGACTGAGGAAAGAAGAAACTACTCCCTCTGACTGTTTTTCAGATCCAGTTCTGAGGAACTTGAGACCAAAGCCCTTAGCACATCACCTGCTCCAAAATCCCTTACTGAACTCGTCCCAGCACTATCCAGAGCCAAATTCTCTCCTCATCATCATGTACACAGTCCAACACTGTTAATGTGTGCCTGAACCAGAAGCATCCCAGAAGGATTCCAGCTTACTTTCTCTTTGGCAGGAGTACCACATTTGCATGCCAACTAATGCTACCTACTGAATTTAAAGCCATAGCCTGCTTTGTCTGACGCAAGCTCAGTGCAGACACTGAACTGTCCAGACTTGTGGATTACATTTTCAGTCTCTCTGGTCTCTCAAGTGGCCTGCAAGCATTTCTTATCTTCATGCTGCTCTCTCCCATGGAGAGTTGTGTGGATTGTTCCGTATTATTAGAACATTCTCAGGCTTTGTGGCATTTACAGTGAAATATAAATTGCTCTTTCTACACATGCCTTTATCCATAAAGGCAGAGCATGCTGTTAGCTTACCTTTCAAACAGCAGCAAAATCATCCTCCCAGGAAAATTGCTACCCCCTGCCTCATCATTTAAGATGGAAATAGAAGTAGTCTGCAAGTTAGTGTGTTATTTTGATGAGTGAAACAGTACTTTGATGAGTGAAACAATCTGACCTTGCTTTCCCTTGTACAACTTAGAAATTATGATTATAAAAAATGATGGTTGTGGTACACAGTTCATAGAGCCACAGCTAGGAGTACTGAAAAGTATGTTGAAGCGAGCTTTCCAGAATGAGATTTCTTTCTGAATTCTGACAGAGCTCAGGCAATCAAAGCCAATTCCAGAAAACACTTTGTACAGCAAAGTATTTCAAGGCTTTTTTTTTTTTTAATAGCTCAGAAGCCTTGGTGAATTATACCTTTAGGGAAGAAAGTCTCTTTTCCCCAGCATAAATAACTTGCATTTACTGTCAGAGGAATGTCCTGCTGAGAAGGACCTGGTGGTCCTGGTGGATGAAAAACCAAACATGAGCCAACAGTGTGCTCTTGGAGCTCAGAAGGCCAATGGTATCCTGGGCTCCATCAGGAGAGGGGTGGCCAGCAAGATGAGGGAGGTGATCGTCCCTCTCTCCTCTGCCCCCCTGAGGCTCCATCTGGAGTACTGTGTCCAGGTCTGGGGCCCCCAATACAGGAAAGACATGGAGCTGTTGGAGACGGTTCAGAGGAGGGCCACAAAGATGATCAGAGGGCTGGAGCACCTTCCCTATGAGGACAGACTGAGAGAGCTGGGCTTGTTCCACATGGAGAAGAAAAGGCTGTGGGGAGACCTCATTGCAGCCTTCCAGTATTTAAAGAGAGATTGTAAACAGGAGGGAAATCAACTTTTCACATAGGTAGTCAGTGATAGGACAAGGAGGAATGGTTTTAAGCTGAAGGAGGGAACATTTAGTTTAGACATCAGGGGGAAGTTCTTTACTGAGAGAGCGGTGATGTGCTGGAATAGGCTGCCCAGAGAGGCTGTGGATGCCCTGTTCCTGGAGGTATTCAAGGCCAGGCTGGATGGGGCCCTGGGCAACCTCATCTAGTACCTGATCTGGAGGTTGGTGGCCCTGCCTGTGGCATGGGGTTTGGAACTTGATGATCCTTGGGGTCCCTTCCAACCCAGGTCATTTTATGATAGGGAAGTTGGAGACTGGAACATACAGCAATGTGAATATGACTTCAGGGTACTTAGACTGGAGAAAACATATCAGACAAAACATGTAAATCCCCAGGAAAACTATGCTAGTTCTAGTGCTCATGGAACAACTGATTTCCAGACCAGAATAAAACCAGCTGTAAAGATTATCTTCATCTTACTGCCTTTTTCCACAGGATATCTACTCCCACTATACTTCATTTACTACCACCTTTTTCACTTGATGAAAATCAGAACCAAGCACTGAAATGCTAACTACTTTCAAGCTCCAGTATAGATTTCTACATCATTTACTAATATATACTGGCTTATTTCACCCTACACCAAAAAAAGAACTGTGCTGAGTATATGGGAAATATGAAGTCAGTTTTTGTGATGTTTCCATTGTATCTGTCAGAACAAAGAAACACTTACACAGCTGTGCACATAATCACCATGAATGTTTTTCCACCTGGTGGTATGACAAGTCCTTCAGTTATATCAATGTGATCTATTGATTGTTCCACATCTCCTCTTTGATCTTTTTCTTCATTATACAGATTTTCATCTTTAACTAGGGAAAAATTTTCTTCTGTCTTTGATAAATTTATTTCCTGAGGATTGATTCCTTCTGCAGAAAACAGATTATAAAAAGTTGTGTTAACAGAATTATTATGGCTAGCACAGATAAGCATTTTCAAACAAACCCATGTGTCTTCTGTGGAGTTAGTACTCAACATTTAAATGATAATATTTCACTGTACCTGAAACGACTCCATTCCTCATAATGGATGCATTATTCAGTGACTCATATATTGTTGCTCCACTGTCATTACAGGAATTCCTTGCAGCTTTTGTGACGTTTTCTTGATGTATTGGAGAAGATGACACATATGCTGCTGGACTGTTCTGGCATTTTTGAGCAATCTGAAAACTGAATTGCTTGCCTTTCACCCATCCAGCTAATCTGCAGCTGATTAAGGACTGCGGTACACTCCCTTTATTCCTAGAAGTAGTCATGTAATTAATTACATGATTAAATGCATAGTTAGCATTCATCTCAGGAAGTTTAATTCTACCTGAAATCATACACAATATCTGTAGTGGGGTTAGTTCACCCTTATCAGAAAGAAATTGCACTGCTACTTCTAATTCCTGAGGACTAGAACCTCTGCTAAATGTTAGAATTTCTAGGTCCTATCAAATACCGTATGAAGTACAGCAAACAACCAGCAACATGCATACAGTAACACTGGCTATAAATTGTAAGTAATAGCAACCTCCCCCTCCAGCCATATGGTAATGAGTCCTTATGAAAAAAACACATTGCAACAAAAAGAATACTCAGGTCTGTTTCCATTTGAACACCTATACCCAATCCATTAGGATCAAAAAGAGACTTAAGACTGGGAGGTCTCGGAGAACTACCTGCAAACCGAAGGCTCTTGAAAAAGACTATCCGAGTGTCATTAAACCCAACATGAAAGCTCCAAAATCCCAGTGTTTTATGGTCTTAAAGTAACCCACAAATACAACACTTAACTATGAGAGGCTTCTGTATAAAAGACAGGTTTACAGACTGTAGAGTGGCAGAAAGGAAAAAAGCTTAGAACATCCAGAAGTGCTTACTCTATCCAAATGATCATGCTTCTAGATTCCCCCTGCTTCAGAGTTCCAAAATCAGTTATTTTTGATACTTCCAAGCCTCCTTTGTTTCTCATTAAGTTTTCATATGGTTCATCTGCATCATGTCCATTGGAGTGGAACTGTCTGTAAGAAGATTTAATTTTATATCCTAATTTTGAAACAAATTGACCTGGGAAGTATTTTTAATTCAGTGCGCTAAATTACACTGAATTAAAAATACACTCAGGAAATACTTTGGATTAAGAACTTTCATACCAAAAAACAGTCACAATGTTTCTGTAGAAGCAAGTGAGAGAGCTCACTTCCTCAGCTGCTTATACTTCCAGAATCACTAGGTTACCTTCAGTAGTTTAAGCAAAAAAATTAAAAACAACAAGCCTTTCATCAACACCACAATAAACCAGGGTGAAACTTTGAAGACGAGATTAAAATGATTAAGAAGCCAGCTGGTCTTTCTTGAAGAGCTGAACCAAATGGTGACTGAAGCTGCTGTGGATCTTTTTGGGAGTTGAACCAAGATACAACAACAGAGACCAGGGTCCTTAGCAAGAGTCCTGCTCAGCACCGTATCTTAAAAGAGAAAATGAATAGGTTGTTCAAAGATTTTTCAACATGTACCCCAAGCACTTATGTTCTCTGCCTACTGCAAGAGTCTGAAAGTACTTTGAAGAAAAAATGTTAAAAAAATCAAAAATCAAGTGTAAACACAACTGTTACACACACTACGGATGAAAAAAGCCTACAAAGCCAAAGTCACATTCCTTTTCCTGTAGCTCTCAATGGTCAGTCTCAGCTACCTGTAAAAGACTTCTTAAAAATTGTCTCTACTCTATAACAGGTAAACTATTCAGTTAAAATGGCACTTCAAAATAGTTTAATAATCTCCCCAATATTTACATACCTTTAAGTGCCCCTTCGTTATCTAATGCAGTGAAGTAGAAAATTAACACAGCTGTCCTTTATTAGCTACGTAAGAGTTGACTCTCAAAGCCCACGAGATGTCTCCCACTGTAGCTTACCTTGGCTCAATTTTTTTTATATTAGTAAATACATGAAAAATGAGAAATCAAACCTACTTTTGTAAGATTTTTCTATAAAAAATCTGTCATTAAAAATAATCCCAAATGAAAAAACAAGTGAACAAATTGTACTGTTGTAGAAAGTGATACAAACACTTCCAGCTCTATCTAGGTACAGCTTAAACCTGCTACATCCATTATCTCAAGTGTGAACAAATGGCTTATTGCATTCTTTATAGTTTCTTTGAAGATGTATGTACTGCTCTTAGCCATCTTCCCTAGAGATGGAAGAAAGGAAATTCTCCCATAGGTGATATTTTGGAGGTATATCAATCTCCGCTGTGCTTTCCTTTGGACTTTCCAGTTGGACCACTGCTTATTTCTGATCTGCAGAATCAGCCTACCAAGGCCTCACTAGCACTGAGTGCTAACTTGAAGTCATGAGCCCAGCCTCAGAGCTTTACTGCAGAACTGATACTGGCTAGTTACTTCCTATTCTGCACTTGTTTACTGGATTACTTCACAAGATTTTGCTTCTTCCCATACTAAACTACATTTACTTCACACCAGTTTCACGGACAATAGGTTTCAAACAGTATAGTCCTCGCTAGAAGAGCAACACAGATTACAAGAGGTTAAATAAAAGCAAGAGCTTGACATTATTCTAACTGAATGGTGCAAAATTCTGTTCTTGCCTAGCTAAATCCCTGAGCTCAACTGCTATTGGTTTTTATACTTCAGTAAGCACAGATGTCTCCACCTTCTGGAAAACAAGAAGAAGAAGACAGGGCTAAAATCTATCACTTGTACCTTCCCAACAGACACAAGAAAATTTAAACTGCAAACTGCAATTTATCCCTAGCTGTTAGCAAGTGGAAAGAGAACAAAATAAATGTTACCCATCCTGGTTGACTGGAGCCAAGCAGAGAGCTCTCCAAACATAAAATGACTGATTGCTCTCCACCACAACCACGTTCACCAGATCATTTACACAAGGTGAATAGCCATCAGGAAGCCTCAGCGAATCCAAAGTGAAAAATATACTCTCATCTACCGTACCACTTCTTCCACAGATGCTGGAAATGTGAACCTGTAACAGTTTGTTATGCAGTGTTACTTGGTACTATCTGTGGACACTAAGAGGCATACTACCATTGCTTAGTTTTCTCTGCAGCTGTCATTCTAGTTTTAACAGAGCTGAATGGAGTTTTGGAATGCATGAGAGACAGGTATACAGCTCTAACTTAGAATCACTGCGTTTGTCTTAGCTTTGGAAGTGCAAAGAAACAGAAGCACTTCAGGTAAGCATTAGATTCCACCTGAGTGTGCTACAATGTGTACGTTTGACTGACTGCTACCCCTCTTGCAACTTATCAACTTAATTAATTTGTACTTCAATAATAGCAGTCACAAGAGAAGAAAACTTCTTTTCCAATGCCTGACAAACAAATACTGTTCTATACAGAAAGTTAAGTCAAATATATTAACCCTTAAAATCAATACATGTATTCCTAGAGGTCACAAATATTTTCAGGAAAATAAAAAAGGGACAATTACTCTTCTAAAGCCAAAATACTTGGACAAATTAAACGTAAAAAGTAGTAATGATTGTGGAATGTGTTAAGAATCTAAAAATCCATGCATTCTTATTACAACCAATGTAGTTAGAACAACAGTGAGCACCCAAACTCAGAACCAACAGCCAGTATGTAAGTTAAACAACCTGTTCTAATCAGAATGTGTATGCATTTTCAAAAAGCTTTCTTATTTTAGAAATAATCCTTTATATGAATGAGTTGATACCTTTTATTTAACATGTGCTACACAATATCTACCTACACCAGAATTCTAGAAGCACCCACAAAACCCACCACTTTCACACACCTCTTGTCAAAATCAATATGCAGAACACTTACCTTGTCCACTCGCTTGTATCTCAAAGGCTTTACAGCAACTGCTTCACTGCTCCATGTTTCTGGCTTAATAAAATATTTTGCTTGCACACAGTCACCTATACAAGGCTTGAAACCTACATAAAATAGAACATTTTTTAAGCTTAATTGCTACTGATTACATCTGCATTATTCCCACGCAGAACTAGTTTAAATGAAATAATGTGATCAGCCAGAACAATGTATTATTCAGATTCACTGAGAATGAGCTCCTCTTTTCAGATCTTCCTGTCTCCAGTAGGTTCTGACAAACTACTTAAGCACTGCCAGAGAAAGTACACTTGTGTACATCAGGACTGCCTGTAAATTATACTCTGTGAGAATGAATACACAGCTTTCTTCATCCAAATCCCCTTATCCGTTTCACTACTCAGACTCAATCAGAACTTCTCTTGGATGTGGAGTGTGTGCTTATCAGATTAACAGAAAATTAAGAAAGAACAAACAAGAAAGCCCCTACATACCTTCACAGACATTTTCCATTGTGAAAAGAGTGTTATGATTAATATAGCCACCATCCTTAGAGAGAGAGGTAATATTACCAATTAATACTTTCATATTTAGTTCAGAAGCGTTACAAGCAGCACTGCAGACTCCCCACGTACTCTGGACTGCGTCTACCTATTAATCAAAAAGAAAAGCAACAAAACATTCACATGGCTGACACTTACAAGCATACGTTTATTTTATAAAGCAGGCAGTTACACAGCCCTTACTATAAGCCTCAGAATTCCAGCTGCTGCTGGACGTCAACATCCTTGTCAGATAATTCTATACTCACTGTAGCTGTTCATTTTTGAATATATTAAAAAATAAACAAGTAGCAAACAGCAAGTAACTTCTCCTTTAAGCAGCTGGCTGTATGCTTCAGTAGTTGTCAGTGCTAATAATTGCAGACCGATTTGCCAAATCTTTCTCACATTTCTCTTGTTTAGGTAAGAGTTTTCTTGAGATTGAAAATGGAAACCATAACTACAACCCTGCAACTCAATTGCCACAAGCTGAACTAGAACATCACTACTTCAGAAAGCAGAAAACATGTATGTTGTCAAAATACTGCTTATAAATACCTTAAACATTTTAGACTGTCCCTCAGTCATTCTTTAATTAAGTAAAAAAAACCAACAACAAACCCAAACATCTGCTTCTTCAGTGCTCTCCATAGTACCACCTCAAAAGTAAGTTTATTTACTTAAGCAGGACTTTGCAGAATGCAAGCTACAAACTGTCAGAATGTATACAAACCTTTTTTTCCCCTACCTATGTTGTGTCAAGGATAATAGCATCTCTCCTAATTACCCCATAAGCATGCAATTCCTAGAGCAGAGAATTTTCTTCCTTGCTTCTAAAGTGCCACATCCAGCACGGGCTCAGGAGTCCCTGCTCTACAGTTCAAACACTTGTTGCTCAGAATGTATACACAGATCAGCATTTGTGAAGAGAGCAAGGACTGGTGGAGCCAGTAATAATGTCAGTATCACTGGACAGGAGCACTTACTAACGTTAAAGCAAGAACTGCTGACTCCAGAGGTATGTAGAGAAATTGCACTGTGCAAGACAGGAAATTGCAAATTCTTTTATATATATTCTTTATGAGGCTAAAGAGCATAAGGATGAAGGAAAGCATAAAAACATGCAGGGTGTCTCTGCAGTGATTAAACAAATTGAATGAAATGCCTGTGGACAGCCTTTTCAATGAATGATTATGCATACAATTCAAGTGCACAAGTCAGATCATTAAGTTAACACAGTTGATAATATTCTGCACTTTTTAAGGCACTGTTCCACAAAAGCTTAATTCAGAAAACAAGTGTTTATAAATTCACAGCCAAAATAAAAGAAGCTGAGAGGAAAAGTAGAATAATGCAGATAAGAGAAACTAAAAATAACTGCATGAAAAAGAGAACAAAAACAACTGTAGTGTTCTCACTCCTACATGATTAGAAACTCAGAACTAAAAAGTATTTTCTTAATACATAACAAAAAAACTCACTGCTGACAAAAGAATCCATACTGTGCCACCTTTCCTTTACAGGTCAGCATTTATGCACAGATAAAAAACACAGTCCTATATCCATACTTTCCACAAACATTAAAAATAATTTTACACTGGTTAAATCTATTCCCAAATTTGTGTAGCGCACTTTTTCAAGGCACGATTTTCACCGAGAACATCGCAAAGCAAGAAGAAACAGTTTTAATATTAATCGATTTGTCCTGATCATACGGATCTTAGCCCAGATGCTGACATATCTCAAAACAAAAACTAGGGATGGAAGCTCCCTGAACTAGTCTTTTAGTTGGCTCTTTTTACAACGGAGCCTTGCTTAGCAAAGGAAGTGGCGAAGAACTCTATACATGAGAACACATCGTATCAATATAAGATTTACGCAGGACACCTTGCACATACCTGCTGTGGTATCACACATGACCACCATGGAGCTAACAGTAGGACTGACCATATCCCAGTACGCTCCATTACAGCAGCTGTTACGCTGTTTACTGTAAACAATGCCATACTGTTTGCACAAGTGAGGTGCAGTTACAAAGCTGTTCCAGTCTGGAGTAATTACAAGTCTAAATCAGTTTATTCCTGAAAGCTTACAAAATACACTAGGATATAAAAAGCCAGCAGACTGAGGGAAGCAATTATCCTCATTTATTCAGCATTTGTAAGACTGCATACACAGAGCACTGCACACAGTTTTGTGCCTCTGTGATTACATTTGTCAGGAAGTTGCTTCTTCTTTCCCTCTGCGTAGGGAATTAAAGCATCTTACTTCCCTGTGCTCAGAAGAAGCTGGGATTGAAATGCCAGTGGCTGCTTCAAGCAACACTCTCAACTCATATCAACTTTGTGCTGCTACATAGAAAGGGATTCAAGATTTAATACAGAGTACAGAACAAATTTAGTGTTTTGTTTTTTATTCAAATACTTAGAACATCTCTTTGCGGAAGGGACAACAGTGTTGTCCTACTGGAATCAGATATTTTGCACCAGGGATTAACATAGAATCTTGGAACAAAAAGGGGAACCCATGACTTCATACACAGAAATCCCATTACAATCATGATTACTCTTGCTCAAAAGTAATTTATTAATAGTAATGTATTTTTTCCTCTAATGTCTGAGAAGAACACTTATACTATTCTCCTTTGTTTGCAAGAGCTCACAGACTACTGCATCCTTTGAAGACGGGCTCAGTCTCCTTGCTTATTGGATTCCACTAAAAATAAACAAAATGAAGAGACATGAGGTTATCTTACAAGATGCCATTTTTGTTTCTAATTGCACTAGAACCAGTAATATTTTAGAAGCAAGACTTCTCTTTCACTAGATCTCCTTTGATGTCTTGTTTTAGATCCTATAGTAAAACTCTCTCCCTATTACTCTCCTTTCCCTCGTGTCATTTAATCAATGAAACCACACTGTTTTCAGAATGAAATGGGTCTGCTAGGGAAAAACTTCCCAAAGATTTAGCATGTAAATGAAGTTCATTTTACTACTTGGTGTTATCTGATATATCTGATTTTTAATTTGAAAGATTTTATTTACTTTAGCAACACAAACAATGATTGAAGCAAAAACCTGAGTAAAAGGAGGGAAAAAACAGAGAAAAATTGAAGTATGCAACCTTTGAAGTCTTCCTGAAATCAAGTATTATAAAGATGTCTTAAATTCAGGTTAAAAAAAAAGCAGTAAACAAACAACGAAAAACCCACAAACCATCACACACAAAAAAAATCCAACTGATTTTTATGAACTGCCAACATCCCAGAAATAGTTTGAGCTCATTAGTTTTAGCAAAACAGCTACAGAGCTTGTAGTTTGTTGAAGTAATTGCACTTCCTCTACAGTCTATACATTTAATGAATATATGAAAACGCATCTAAACAACTCAATATTACACTGAGAAAAACGCAAACCAAGTTAGAAAATTAAAATGCTAGAGGACTATCTACTCTTACATATGAGGCCACATTTCTAGTCAATTTTACCAGACGCAGTACAGTCGCTGCCAATTGAGCCACTAAAAAAAAATAAAATTCTTGGAGGTCTGCATTTATTTTAATAAATAAAACAGCCTCTAGGCTATTTCCATGAAGTCTCTAGGGAGGAATTTATCATGCGCAATTCATTACAGCAGTCAGAATGTCAGGCTTCCCCATTTAACCTCGTGTTTATGTCATGGACTGACATGTTCAAATGAAGAGTATGTTTATTACTGATAAACAGCGATGACAAACAAGGCTTTCAGCCAGCATCCAGCATCTTTGCATTGGTTTCCTGTTTATAGATTAAGTAGATGCAGATCTTCCCCTACAATTAACAGCTACAGTGACTGATGAAGTTAGAGCTTTAAATCCTAAGATCTTTACACGGAAGGCAAAAAAGGTAAGAGAGAAAATAAATCTAGCTTTCTGGTAACATGTACTTTACAGGAAGCAACTCTTTCAGATGATAAACACACACCTATATATATTCTTAGTAACAGCACGAGCCCCTAAGTTCTGTAATTATAAAATATCAGTTTCCAAGAAAACTAAGTTAACTTCAAAATTACAGTCACACCGAGATCGGCTCTGTACAGGCAGTGTGGGTCCAGCTGGAGTTACTCATTTTGGTTCAGGGTGAGTTTGCTAGATGAAGCACACCAGTTTGCTGTCACACTCAATGCATAATGCAGCTCAGCTGATGAGAGACAAGCCAGGAAGATGGGTTCTGTACCACTCAATTAACACCTGCCCCTGCTGTCAGCCTTCCAAGCACCAGCCGTGTTTTATGTACTACCCAAACAAAGAAAGGCCATATGAACTCAGCTTCTCTGTGTACGAGCTAGAATACCACAGGCATCTGAGAGTCAAGACTGTATGATTAGAAAATCACAGCAGATTAAAGTTGGAAGGAATAAATAATGAAGCCTGAAGTAGGTTAACTGAGGAAGCGTCAAGCAAAAGAGGTAATGCCATGGAGAGCTGTAAAAAGGCACATTTCAGTAAAATTATATACATTTTACAAAAGGAAGTTCTGACATTAGTATTCTTATCTACCTTTGTCCAGAAAAAGTAAGCTTACATCGATGCTGCTTTTATTTCCCTATTCATTCATATAGCATTAACATCATAAAAATAACTCTGAAGTTCAAAAAAAGTTAACACACAAATCTGACCAGGGTACATTTAAAAAAACATACTGATGCAATTACCTTAACCAATAGTTGCATTATTTACTACATTTAGACCTATATTCAGAGAATGAGCACCAAAAGGATAATATTCTAAGGGAAACTGAATAAAAGAAGACAAAACAAGTCCAAATCCATTTATTTCCAGCAGGTGAAGAGCTGGCAGTTTTGTACTGCTCAGGAGACTTAAAACAGAATAACTTCCCAAGTAAAGTCTTGGGGAACTAACAGAGAAAGTGAGAATGTTGTTTACATCCACCTCTTACCCTGACAGCCTTCAAGCCATTCGATATTTTGTCCTCTTCAACAGTAGCAATAACTTCCTGTCCAACAATCAGCGGCACATTGTTTACAACAGCATCCTCTGTGAAGATTATCAGGTCATTTATCATGCCATAATTGTGGAACAGTCTTGTCACCACACCTTTTATGGTTCTTATTTCTTCATCACCTGCATCCACAGGAAAAGGTTTGGGGTAAAAACAAATCACTCGTTCACAGAACCACTCAGCAAGTAATGGATGCTACTAGGAGTGCAACCACTTCTATCAAGAACTCATTCCCTTACCCAACTTGCATATGAAACTGTTTAGTTTGCAATTGTCTGCAATTTTTGAGACTTATGGAGAGTTATGGTTTCCATTAATGAACAAAGCTAGTTAAGTAGAAACAATGTTTGTCTTTAAGCTGTACGAAGCAAATACACTTTGAAAAGTTTGAGATTAGGAAAAAAAACAAAACAAAACACCTGCAACTTCTCTCAAATGCTCTGGACCAACAATTACTTTCAATGTTTTCTATATCAAAAGAAACAATTCTCAATCCTGTTTGTATAGGGAATCCAACACATTTCACATTTCCATACTGCAGGAGCAGCTAAAGTAAACGAGCACGATGTTATGTAAATCGACCATTCACAGCTGTTTATATGATAGTTAATATGCTTCTGAACTGAGATGTGTTGCTCCTCTGGAAACCCACGAGTACCAAATCTTTTGAATTGGAAGTAGTATCTACTTGCTAATCACAGAAACTTTCTCACAACGCTTTCAGGCTTACACTAACACACCTCAGCCCAGCTTTCTATTTCTAATGCGTTATTAGCTACACTAACAACCAAGACCACTAACAGAGTAGTTTATTTTGCTCATAGGTATGCAAAAAATACTTCTTACTAGTCCCAATAAAGCATTACTTGTAAGACACCCCTGTGTTTATCTTGCAGCTGACCTCAGAGAAGGCTCTGAGGTGACCTGATAGTGGCCTTTCAGCATCTAATTGGGGGCTACAAGAAAGAGGGGACAGACTCTTTAGCAGGGTCTGCGTGGATAGGACAAGGGGGAATGGTTTCAAACTGAGACGAAATTCAGGTTAGATGTAAGAAAAAAGTTTTTACAGTAAAGATGGTGAAGCACTGGAACAGGTTGCCCAGAGAGGAGGTGGAAGCCCCGTGCTGGGGGACATTCAAGGTCAGACTGGACCAGGCTCTGAGCAACCTGATCGAGCTGTAGGTGTCCCTGTACATTGCAGGGGACTTGGACTAGATGACCTTTAAAGGTCCCTTCCAACCCTAAGGATTCTATGATTCTACAACATAAACAGAGCATCTATCGATGACATCTGGAGTGCTCCTCCATGTTATGCCACCCTACATACCTGGTCCAATCCCAAACGCTTATTACTATCCTGCAATCTAAATGCAGTGGTAGCATGGACGTAAAAAAAAAAAATTCTACAGCCAAAAAAAAAAAGTACATTTTAAAAACACAAACACAATGTTCTATTTAAAAGCTGATAACATTGTAAGAAACACCTGTGAGGCTTCAGCCCCCCAGACCCACAGCTCCTCACACCGCGATGCACCCAGCTCACAGAGGCTGTGCCTCAGGAATAAACGCTGCTGTGGGAGCTGACGTGAGTGCACCCAGAGCTCCGTGAATGGCAGGGGGGCACCCGAACACCGCCAGCGGGAGGGGCACGGGATGAAGGGGGCTGCACAACCCAGAAACGTGTTTGGTTGCGCAATACAACAAGCAGCACTCACACACAGAAGGGAGCTTACTTCACTTGAACAAGGAAAAGTTTTAAAATATCTTTTCGTTGTTTGCCCGGGGCTTGCAGCCAGCCAGAAGCGCCTCGTGGTCTCCCATGGATATCTAAGGGTGACGCTGCCCCCCAGTAATGCTTCTGCAGAATTCCACCAAAAGCATCTCAAATGCACGCCGCTTCGCAGCCTCAAATCACCGAGGTTATGCACTGCTTCCACTCAGCAGCCAACAGAAGGGAGGTAAGGCAGCTTGTTTACGAAAATTGCGTTACGTGGGAAAACAGCACGCGCCCACCGGCACGCTGCTCCTGTCACACCGCGGGCCGCTGGGGGCCTACCGCCGCGGCTGCCCGGGGTGCCTTGCCGCCGCGGGCGCGCGGTGTGGGGCGGGGGCGGGTGTGCTGTTGTGGTCGCTGCTGGTCTCACGGGGTCAGGGAGGAGGGTCAGGGAGCCTCCATCAAGCTTGTCAGTCCCCACCCTGAGCGTCTGGGCCTGAGGAGATGTTCAAGTTGGCATACCATGGGCTTGAAGCACAAAGCTTTGAGCAGAGTGCACATGTAGCCTGTTGGAGGCTCCAGAAGATGCAGTCTGGAATTGTGGCCATGTGTATGATGGGTGCTCTGGGTTCCTGCAAAGGAGGAGTACTGAGCAGGCAAAACCCTACTCTGGCCCACCCTGAGGGCTGCCATCCGTGCTGCGTTTTCCCCTGGTTGTAAGTGTGATGTGGAGCCCACTGGTGTGGTGGGATGGAGTAGGTGGGAGAGTACCTGCGAGCAGATAGTGTGTCATTACACCATCAGCAGAAGCGAGTTTCAAAGCAATGTAATCACCTCTAGAACATTATAAACTGGATGACCAGCAAAACCAAAGTGAATCTGAGAAATTGACTCAACAGCAAGAATTCTCACTGATAAGCAGGTATCCTTTATTAGGGGCACCGAGCAGCACTGGGGATAGCTCCACCGTAAGTGCTGCACTCCCCTAGAGAATGCACTCCCTTATATACCTACAAAGATATGCATAAGCACTAAGTTTTCCCAGAATTCTATACATATACAAGACTATTCCTGGAACTAATGAATGCATGCTAATGTCCTCCTGTGCATGCGTTGAAGTTGTGTGGGGCAGCTCTGGGGGTCCTTTGGTGGTCATTGGGGAGTCTTCTTCACTACGATTGTCTTCATCACTGTGTCGTTGTCATGGATACTATCCGCTGCCTCCCTCTGGTCACCACAAAGCAGCCTGTGTTCCTTTGTGTATAACATTGGCAAGGTCAGCACTTCTTGACACAACTTCAACANGGGGGGGGGGGGG
The DNA here is from genome assembly GCA_013396635.1 of Penelope pileata. Classification (NCBI taxonomy): domain Eukaryota; kingdom Metazoa; phylum Chordata; class Aves; order Galliformes; family Cracidae; genus Penelope; species Penelope pileata. Next base: position 80,217 of record WBMW01004500.1, on the reverse strand, counting down.
GGGTGCTGGGCGCAGCCCCGCTGGTTGGGACACCGCCACCTGCGGGCCCCCAGGACACCAAGCACCGCAGCCTCGGAGCCGCGTACCAGCTCCGCCACGCCACCACCGAACACGAACTTCTACCTGAGCCTGTCCACCTCACGCCCCCTCCTCCTTCGCCCTCCGCGCGCCTCCAGAAGTAGGAGAGCGCCCTGGAGAGAAGGCCGAGCATCCCGCGCCGCCACCACACCTCCACCCCAGCGCCCGCTCCCACAGCCCCGCGGCGCCGCGCCGCGCGCCGGCCAATCGCGCCGCTGGCTCCGCGTCACG